>CALYLW010002184.1:0-63581 GCA_944989445.1 Ampullaceana balthica | reverse complement strand
ATTTTAAATTAAGACTCTCATTTAATGTCGCGTTATAAGGTCACTACGGCATGGTTAAACAAGTGCTACTCACAAGAAAATATTCCACATTTAATTTGTTAATCACAATCGGTATCTGTGGTGTATAACGTTTTATGTAATACTAGAAACTCGTGCTGTTGAAACAAAACGAAATGAGGTTTATTAAAATAAAGAAAAGAAAAAAATTCAACAGGGGTCTGTACTCTAGAATAAAAGCAACCCGACCATTTATTGCGTTGCGTCCCTTGCCGTAGTAAAAAAAAATTGCCATGAGTCAGCCTGCTGTTGCTAGTCACGTGTCATGGCCAATAAGTTGTCCGATTGTGAGATGGCCAGCATAAAAAGTTTTTTCAAAAGCAATTTTAATTGTGTGTCAGTGTGTCACACATATGATATATACATTCTATAACTAAAACAAAACAAGTCATGTTTAAATATCTTTGGTTACCTTTAACAGGGCGTAATGACTCTACGCAAATGTAGTAATACAAGAAATGTGAATTTGGAGCATTTAAAATTATGTATTTCTATGTGATTACTTTAAAATATGAAGTGTCGCAAGTGTTTTTAAAGAATTGTTTTCTTGACATATGCACACTCTGGTTATGCATTCATGTTATTCCAATACGTTGCGTTCTGATTTCTGCGATCAGTGACTGCAAATAACTCAAGTACTGCTTGCTCTGATGTTATGTTTAACTGTTTAACTAAACCAACATAAGAATATTTTTTTTTAAATATTTGAGAACCACTTTCGTGGGGGAGCTGTTTGAGGACCGCTTTCCTAATCTCGTGTCTGTGCACTGTTTTCAATCACGACAATCTCACAACGGATTAAGACGTGCGTCATATCAGACGTCAAAGAATAAGGTTGTGTTGTTCTAAGTCTAAGGCTAAGGGGTGCATGGGGGTTCCATGGATACGGGGTGTGGGGTTGGCGTGTGGTGGTTGGGGGGGGGAGGGCGAGGGAGGTAACAAACAAGATCACCGGAAATTTGTGTGGGTCGATCCCATCATTCGTCACCCCGGTGGATTCCATTGTCTGCCCCCCTGTCTCCGTCACCGCTGGGTGGCGCTGGGATCACGTGACCAATCTTAGTTTGACTTTAATAGACTTGTCTAACCTCATAGGCTCACGCTTCTTAGTTTGAACAAGAAAATGATATATGAAAGGAACATTGGGGCACAGGGGGCAAAAGGGCGCCCTTCATATTCACAGGGTCTCACCCTTCTCCTCAAGGACAACGCTAGACCATTATTAGAGCTTCTAATGAACTTAAACTCATGGCAACATGTATCCTCAATATTTAAAAGCAACTCCATTATAATACTGTTTCCTCTGTTTTGCATTGAAAATAATTATTATTCGTTTTAAAACGGCGAAATGACATTCGTGTGTGTACGTGTTGTTGTGTTTGTTATCACCATGCAAGTATTTATTTCGGCGATATATTTGCAAGAATCTTGAAAACAGGAAAATAATAATTAGTGTCAAGTTTATAAGAAAGTGTTTCATCAGAAAGTCAACCGAAACCAATTGTAAGGGCCAATCATTAAAAATATATTAAATGAAAATACATGTTTAAATATTTTAAAGGAAAAAAACGGAATAGTTGTTCAATATATAATTAGCATCAGTTTACTTTTCGACTTCCGGTCTGTCTACATTTGAATGTCCTGACGTATAAGTATGAGATTTTTAATTAAAACACACACAAAAAAAAATTAACCAACAATTGGAAAGATAAAACCTTATTAACTTATCAAGTTTAAATTGGCAACTTCAAAATAAAATTTGCTTCTCTTTTTGCAACTTGGGGGTGGGGGGATTTCATTAAATTAAGAGAACCCCAACCAACACCTTACAAACAGAACATAAGCCCACATTCTAATACTTTCGTTACGACTGTATAAGATTGATTTTTTTTGTTTTGTTGTCCAATAACATCGTTGTCGTAGGGGGTTCTAATGTTGCCATTATAACTTTTTCGGGTCTTGGTAGACCTTGGCGGCGCCCATCTCCTCTCCAGGTCTGCGGAGGACTTCTTTTTTTAGCGGTAGTCATTTATCAACATTCTTTAACGTGGGATAGATCCCACGCACCTCAGCTGGTGGGGCGAGCGTACTATTGACTTCGCTATCTAGCCGCCCTTAGACCAATAGCTCGGTATTGAATATTGATTAATGAATTTAAAGCCTAAAAATCCCGTGCCACGAAAAAAGGTATATTCAAGGGTACCCTGCATGAACTTCTTTGAGAACCCTTGTTGTTGTTGAACTTTAACTCACTAATCTCCCTTCCCAATTCTCACTTCGCAGTTTGCTTTTCCCTGCTCATTTTTCACAGGTCTCTTTGCCCCACTTCTCACTTCCCAGGCCTCCCCGGGCATAAATCTCTCTCCATCCCTTTGACAAAATTAAACCTGGGGTAAGGGATAAATACTGCCAAATAGCTGCATCAACAACGAGGATTGGCGAGTGCCGTTAAGTCAAGAAACAACCGAGACCTTTGTTCCCGCCCGTTTTCTTCTCGGCGTAATTATTCCGGTCTCGGCGTCGCCACCCCCCCCCTTACCACCCGCCGCACCCCGTCACGGTGACTTGTTGAGTCACGCCCTTGGGCTGGCGTCGCCCATCACTGAGGGTGTTTGTACATCAAGGTCACCCTCCGGGAGATGGGGGCTCCTATTTACCATAATGGCTAATAGTGATTCACACACAGAGACTGGCTAAATAACCAACCGACATGGTCGTCTTTAAGGTTGTACAGACGTACATTGTCCCCTTCATTCTTTAAGGCTGTACAGACGTACATTGTCCCCTTCATTCTTTAAGGCTGTACAGACGTACATTGTCCCCTTCATTCTTTAAGGCTGTACAGACGTACATTGTCCCCTTCATTCTTTAAGGCTGTACAGACGTACATTGTCCCCTTCATTCTTTAAGGCTGTACAGACGTACATTGTCCCCTTCATTCTTTAAGGCTGTACAGACGTACATTGTCCCCTTCATTCTTTAAGGCTGTACAGACGTACATTGTCCCCTTCATTCTTTAAGGCTGTACAGACGTACATTTTCCCCTTCATTCTAGGAGGGTAGGGGAAGAAGAGAAAGTGCTCGCGTTTCTACTGCCGAGTGCAGCACTGTGTTTAAAATGTTTGAAATATTTTTTTTTAAAATTGAACATTGGTCCTTCGGGGTTATAAAAAGCGGCTAAATCAAAGAGTAAAGGTATTGACCACCCCCCAGATGAATTTCATAATTGTTTTATATGATACTCCACATATTTTAATGAAATTATTTTTAAAAAATCAACAAAAAAACTTTAAAGCTTTCCCTACCAGACGATAAAATTGCGAGTAAGTTTGCCATGCTGATCATTCACTGTTTGACTGAGTGATGAGACAGTGGATACAATTGTGGGGACACGGGCAAGCGTATCTTGGGGAAGGTACAGTTAGCTCCGTATTTCTATGACTTAAACATTGTGCATCTCATTCTTATTAAATTAATTCACGTTACCTGCCTTCTGTTGACTTCATTGGCTAAAACACAGCGTGGTGTTGGGATGTTTATTGGAGTATCCCACCAAGGGCATAGGGGGTGGCATAGGGCATAGGGGGTGGCATAGGGCATAGGGGGGCATAGGACATAGGGGGTGGCATAGGGCATAGGGGGGTGGCATAGGGCATAGGGGGTGGCATAGGGCATAGGGGGTGGCATAGGGGGTGGCATAGGGCATAGGGAGGTGGCATAGGGCTTAGGGGGTGGCATAGGGCATAGGGGGTGGCATAGGGCATAGGGGGTGGCATAGGTCATAGAGGGTGGCATAGGGCATAGGGGGTGGCATAGGGCATAGGGGGTGGCATAGGGCATAGGGGGTGGCATAGGGCATAGGGGGTGGCATAGGTCATAGAGGGTGGCATAGGGCATAGGGGGTGGCATAGGGCATAGGGGGTGGCATAGGGCATAGGGGGGTGGCATAGGGCATAGGGGGTGGCATAGGGCATAGGGGTAGGCATAGGGCATAGGGGGTGGCATAGGGCATAGGGGGTGGCATAGGGCATAGGGGGTTGCATAGGTCATAGAGGGTGGCATAGGGCATAGGGTGTGGCATAGGGCATAGGGGGTGGCATAGGGCATAGGGGGGTGGCATAGGGCATAGGGGGTGGCATAGGGCATAGGGGGGTGGCATAGGGTATAGGGGGTGGCATAGGGCATAGGGGGTGGCATAGGGCATAGGGGGTGGCATAGGACATAGGGGGTGGCATAGGGCATAGGGGGTGGCATAGGGCATAGGGGATGGCATATGGCATAGGGGGTGGCATAGGGCATAGGGGGGTGGCATATGGCATAGGTGGAGGGCATAGGGGGATGGCATAGGGCATAGGGGGGTGGCATAGGGCATAGGGGGTGGCATAGGGCATAGGGGGTGGCATAGGGCATAGGGGGTGGCATAGGGCATAGGGGGTGGCATAGGGCATAGGGGGGTGGCATAGGGCATAGGGGGTGGCATAGGGCATAGGGGGTGGCATAGGGCATAGGGGGTGGCATAGGGCATAGGGGGTGGCATAGGGCATAGGGGGTGGCATAGGGCATAGGGGGTGGCATATGGCATAGGTGGAGGGCATAGGGGGATGGCATAGGGCATAGGGGGGGGTGGCATAGGGCATAGGGGGTGGCATATGTCATAGGGGGTGCATAGGGCATAGTGGGGTGGCATATGGCATAGGGGGTGGCATAGGGGGGTGGGGGTGGGGTCAATGTTAGGATACGAGGATTGTTGGGAGTTGTCAATCCAGTAATAGCCAAGGCATAAGGAGGTGTTTGGACAATGATACAGTGGCGTAAGGAGAGTACAGTCTGCACCTTAGGCAGAGCCGTCTTTATACCAGGTTGGGCCCCCGGGCAAAGAAATATCGTTTGGCCCTTTACCCGCAGGAATAAAAAATAAATATACATAATGTATATAAATAAACATATTCCCATGGGGCTCCTATGTTCGTGGTCCCCCTATGTTCGTGGGCCCCCTATGTTCGTGGGCCCCCGGGGAATGCCCAACTGGCCTATGTGTTAAGACGGCCATGACAATTTTTTTTTCTTATAAAGAAACTGCAACGAGGAGTTTTTGTTGTAAAAAAAGAAGGTGGAGGAAGGCGAAGTAAAGACCGGGGCGGACTTGCAGATTTTAACTTTTTTTTCGTCCCTTTTTATAAACTTTAAGTTAATCTCTATGGTCCACATATGCCGTGTGTGTACCATTCAATTGTTTGCCAAGTTCAATATTTGAACAAAGCTTTTTAGCAATTTTCTGGGGTTAAAAATCTTGAACTTGTTTCCCCACATGCGTCCTAGAACCCCCCCCCCATCCTCCCACTCCCCCCTCCTCCCATTCCCCCCTCCCACCCCTACCCCCAACTTGTTGGTGTTTTCTTATATAAAAACATCGCAGTAAACGATAACCCCTCCAACAATCGCGGCGGGGGAGATCTCGGGTTATCTTCCTTGTAACAACAAACCCCGGCGTGTAGGTGTGAGTGGGAGTGGAGAGCGTATTGTCATTTACTGTGCAGCTAACGTCGTCCTCTCAGCTGCTCCGTGCACGGCGTCAGCTTTCGTCGGGACGATCAGGCAGACGGTAAAGTTTTAAGACGAATTAAACCCCACCCCACCCTGTGGTCATCTCATCCAAAGATACGTCATCGGCTCCCATGGTCCACAGCTTCGACCTTATGTTAAAAGTCACACCGGCCCAGCAGTGGTTACTATATGACACAGGAGTAACGTCTCATGCTGTCCACTATTTGAGCTGACAGTCCGTTTTTTCTTCTTCTCCACATTATGTTCACAATTTTTTTTTCCACAAAAGAGTTGGCATTTTTTTTTAAAATTCAAAAGCTTTGTGATGAAATGATACGTCTTCATCTAAAATTTATATAATTTTATTGAAAATATGATTCAGGAGCGGCCTTTGGGGGTGGCAGCTGGGGCAATCGTTTCAGACTTGAGACAATATTTTAGTAACAAAAGAGCTGACAGATATTGCACTACTGAGTTTGCGCAAGAAATGATCTAATCTAGGGGGCCCCGCGGGCAATTTTTCATATATAGTTTTTTTTGGACCTGGCAACCCCACTCAGGAGGCCCGTTCTGTAGACTGTAGGAGCAAACTCTGTAGATGTAGACTGTAGGAGCAAACTCTGTAGAAGCTCGGTTTGTCCAGTGGCCGGGTTGTGTCGGAGGGGAAAGTTTTTAAAAAATAGTTTCCTGGTTTCTCTTTTCTGGTCCGCAGCAATACGTAGTTGTTCTTTTCCCATTGTTGAGTCCAGTCCTGTTGGAACTCTATCATACGCCTTTGTCCTGGGCTAGGTGGTTCTCCCAGTTTTCGCATGGTCCATGTCCATGCCCCCTTAGCCTTCCCAAGATACAACTGTTTGTCAATCGCTCGTGGGTGGATGACAACGGCAATTGTTCTTGCTGATATGAACTATGAAATAGTCTAGCGAGTGACATCTCCAAAGTCCTTTTTCCAAAAGTCCATTTATAGTCCATTACTTAAAAACTTTTAATGAATTTTTTTCAATCAATTTGAAATCGTTGAACAAACATCAGTTGACCGTTCGGACGAAAAAGAACCTGTCTAACAACAAGGTGAGGGGATTGTACAGCTATCGCGTGGGACTCCATTCTGAACCCCGCGGCAAACAATGGACCCATTCATGGTGTGGGGCCAACCTTACCTTCCCACAGTTTATCTACTCCATATCTCCTTGAAACCTTCTTAATGGGTTTACTGTTCACCCTCCTCCATCGCCCCTGTTGTTCCACCCCCCAACCGTGTATCGTCACTGCTGCCCCTGGTCAATTTTTCCAACCAGTGGTCAGTAAGTCCCTAACTCAGATCGTCTGGTCAGTTTTCCTCGTTATATGAACAGCCTGCGGCCGCAAAGCAGCGAAGGCTCGCGCAAGTTAACAGTTGAAAACTACTAACTGACCGACCCATGAGTTCGTTTTGTAGAATATAGAGCAGGGGTGGCCAGACATATAGCAACTGAGAGCCATTTAAGAAATATATTTAAAAATTGTTGAGAGCCGCATGAAATCACTATGGGTCATTGAACCTTGCTTGGAAATGTTCCATTTACACTTGTAATATAACACATCTTACATACGTTTTACTTTGAGCCGTATGTGAACATAGCCGCGCTTTTGGCCACCGTTGATATAGTATGAAATAGAATATAGAGTATGGCAGTCCCACCTGGTCCGCGTACTTCGCCTTAGTGGATAGATGTGATGTATGACTGTACGACTGACTTTAGTGGATAGATGTGATGTATGACTGTACGACTGACTTTAGTGGATAGATGTGATGTATGACTGTACGACTGACTTTAGTGGATAGATGTGATGTATGACTGTACGACTGACTTTAGTGGATAGATGTGATGTATGACTGTACGACTGACTTTAGTGGATAGATGTGATGTATGACTGTACGACTGACTTTAGTGGATAGATGTGATGTATGACTGTACGACTGACTTTAGTGGATAGATGTGATGTATGACTGTACGACTGACTTTAGTGGATAGATGTGATGTATGACTGTACGACTGACTTTAGTGGATAGATGTGATGTATGACTGTACGACTGACTTTAGTGGATAGATGTGATGTATGACTGTACGACTGACTTTAGTGGATAGATGTGATGTATGACTGACTGTACGACTGACTTTAGTGGATAGATGTGATGTATGACTGTACGAATGACTTAGGTGTGACATAGGAGCGCAGCATATTTCAGATCAAAATGATTCCACATCAAGTAACTCACTAATGGTTTTATTTTGATATTAATTGTTCTGCAAGATTAGTTAGGGATATTTATTAATACGTTCTCCAGGGGCGTGAAGAGGAGCTGAACTTAATTTCATGCAAGTGGTGCAGTGTGGGGGATGGGGGGAGGTTAAGAAGAATTTCGTGAGGAGTTGTGTCGCCAGCTACAAAATGTTACTACCACATGAAGATTCCCTTTAAATAATTTTTGAATTAGATGAAGGGGAAATAACGATAACATACACTCACATTTGCTATGCTGAGTTTAACTTTGAAAAACAGTGCTTTTTGTCTAGCAAAAAATGTTTGGGAACTCATTTCACATCTGTTTTTTAACTTATGTAAGAAAATACTATAATAATCTATAATTGAATTTTCCACTGAACACAAATTTTATTGTACGGATATTTAAAGAAATAAACGTTTTTATAAGAAAATGAGAGACTCAAAGAGTTTATTTATAATAAAAACCGACCTGACTATATAGTTTATGTGGAAAAATGTATTCTACTGGTTTATTATAATACTGGTACCGTATTAGTCTTTAAAACAACTTCCAGAGTTTTCTCATGTTTTCATCTGACAATAACAGCGTTTGCCACTTGGTTTGTTTATTTGTAAACTGTAATTTACGTCGTTCCCGTGAGTCTCCACTGTAAAAAAGGACGGACAGTAAGTAAAATGCCGACTATTTATATAAATATACACGAATCTGGCCAAAAAAGGTATGGCACGGGAACTGTCAGTTCCCACTGAAAAAAAAGCACTGTTGAAAAATAACCCAAAATTAAAAATAATGAATACTATTATGATACTAAGAAAATCAAATAATTTTATTTTCTGATTTTTTTTCTTTAACACTGAAACCGATGCTACTATCATCGTTGAATATTCAAGGAAATGTTAAACACACGATTGTATCACAGTTTTTCAAATCATTTACAAAAAAGTAGGTCTTTGTTACGGCGATGTCTCGATCTTCAATAAATTAAATAGCTATTGAATAATTGAATAAAGCGAGGTCTTTAAGCGGTTACAGTAATGCTAGCACGGTGGACGGCCCTATGAATTCGTTCAAGCGTTGCCGAAGATTAGATAACTCGTGTGGAAACAGGTTAGCGTGGGTATCGGGGGGGGGGATCTCTACCGAATCACATTTCTTGGCAGACTGTGACAGATTTTTGTTTTGTTTGGTTTTTATTTTATTTTTAAAACATTTTTTTAAAAAATTGTTGGGGTGGTTTAAATATAAGTTTGACACGATTTGACCTTTGGATTAATCGGATGACACGGACCAAATTATCAGCAAACTCAGAATCCAAACGAAACCACTAATCCAATCCGACTCATGCCACCTCAGGTCATGGCCTAAAATTTTAGACGGACACAGTTGCATTATTGACGTGCAAAGTGTCTGTTCCCGTCCCCAAGTGGTCCTCGACACGCTGATGTTAATATCGTGATAGTAGTCAGAGCGCCTGGTTGAGGTTTTAATGGGATTAACCTCAGTAACACCGACAGCCGTATCTAGTCCCACTGAAATACATGCAATGACAATCGTCTCTTTGTACACACGACCACTGCTAACAAGAGTCCAATTAGGATGTTAATGAACGCACGCAGCATAAAGTTTTGAGGTTGAGAGTATGTGAAACTTCGTTCCGGTTTAATCATGGAGATTTTGAAGTCGAGTTTTAAAATGAAAACTTCAACTCCCCGAATATTCACACAGAGGTTGAAGAGTCGGGAAGTGTGTGTAACAATCGGGAACTTTTCGCTCCTAAGCTCCAATGGTGACAATCATGTTTGGGTACAGACAATCTCGAGTTGCCTCGCCTGCATCAATTTCGTCCCAGGAAATTCACTCATAATCAATTTATTTAATTAAATCAACTCATTTAACTTAAGTTCAATCTCATTCGTCTTGGGTGTTAACCTTTGAATTAAGTAATTTCTTAGAGAGCAGTCTGTGTTAGACCTATTTCAAGCACATACTTATTTCAAACATTTGAAATAGGTTAAGCTCAGACTTATTTCCAACACAGACTTAGGTCTAAAACATACTTATTTAAAACATAGACTTTGGTTTACCCCAGACTTATTTCAAACACAGACTTAGGTCTAACACAGACTTATTTCAAACACATACTTAGGTCCAAAACATACTTATTTCAAACACAGACTTAGGTTTAACACAGACTTATTTCAAACACAGACTTAGGTTTAACACAGACTTATTTCAAACACAGACTTATTTCAAACACAGACTTATTTCAAACACTGGCTTAGACTAACACATAATGAATCTATGAAATACGGATATCATTGCCATAATAAATGATAATTTAAACGATCGGCGACTTTACACATTGGCTTCAAATACATGTTATGTAAAACAGTCGTGACGTTGTCATCACCTGTACCCCCCCCCCGATCTCTCTCTCTCTCTCTCCGTGTTAGTTACGATACCCATGCGCCACTGCTCACCATGATGTAAGACTGTGGGGGGGGGGATAATAAATTAAATGTAAAGGGGGAAAAAAACAGAATTTGTTTTGCTCTTGCTTGTGTCCCGGTTAAGCGTCCAGCTAAGAGTTACCTTTTGTTTCCCTGTGCTCAAGGCGTGGGAACAGCTGTGGCGGTACAGTTCTAGTTCTAGGAGAGTTGACATACTACGTCCGTAGGAGCAGGGGAGTAGCAGCACGTTGTTCATGGGAACACACAACATCAGGGATTACCGGCCGTACGACGCCGTGTTCACGAACCGCCGTCCTCGCGTTTAACATGTGTCGTCAATATCCCAGTCTCTTTGGATGTTTCCTTTCTCATTCTCAGTTGCCATCATGTGTGCATTTGGTGCATTCGTGATAGATTTTTATCAAGTTTGACATACCCTGTGTTTTTTGGTTAATATGTTAACAGTTTGACATTCCGTGTGTTATTTTGTATCACAGTTTGATAGGTTATAAAGTGTGACATTCAGTGTGCTTGGGGCACTTTCTGGTAGAGTTTATCACAATCACGTTGTTTGTGTGTATTCTATGAGTTTAACTTTAGTTCATTATTTGATAGACTGCTTGGAGTTTGCGTTGTGAACTGTGTCAGTGTCACGTGTTCTGTTGTTAGGCTGAGGCTTTTAAACAACAGATATAAAGTAATTTCTAAACGTTCAGAGCTATATACTGTATACTATATAACAGGGGCGGATTAAGACTGCATGGGGCCCCTGGCTGCAATTCAAACTGGGGCCCTATCCAGCCAGTGTACCTTTAGATAAAATTATTGCTATCAGCTAATTGCAGACTGTAACTTGAAACTATCCATCAAAATAGATTGTATATGAAAAAAACCGAACACGAAGAAATAACTGTTTGACAGTATCGTAATATTGAGTGTAAAAGACAATTTAAAGAATAAAAATACAAATTAGAAAATATGCCACACTGCCACACTTCACCGGGGGATTGAACCCGCGACCGCTTGCACCAAAGGCCTATAAACTTTCGACTAGACCAGCTGAGCACAGGGCAAAAGTTGTCAATTTACGATATATAACTGATATTCTTAAATAATTTCTCTTTGTCAGCCTATTAAACCAGGCTTTTTCCGATTACTATTTTAAGACTATTATATCGGAGATCACATTAATAATAATAGATACGATTTTATTAATTTGTTAAATTTATCAAAATTTCAGCGATCCGTGTAAACATTTGTACATTTTTATTATAAAATATACTAAATTTGGGGGCCCCTAAATCATCGGGGGCCCCTGGCTTTAGCCCGTTCAGCCCCCCCCCCTTAATCTGCCATAGCTATATAATATATAATATAATTTATAGTAGACTTAGACATACACATAGTCATAGTTGCACTTCGTAATGCATGGTTGACTGCTATAGAAATATCGATTATACGAAATTTCACTTTTTTCTAACTCCAAAAGGTTCATTACACTAAGGCTAAGGAAGATGAATTATCAGATCGTAACTGTTACATATAAATAAGTTGATGTCTCAAATTATGATAATGCTACTTACCACTTGTTTGTTCAATTGTTCCGTAAGGCTTTTTTCGACTTTGTCAGACCCTCACAATTTTCCTTCCATTCTTAAATAAATTTTTCAACATGTGTATAGTCCACAATAAGAGGAAATTAGAATAAAGCTGTCCATCATTGAATACTATCAATTTAGTCGAGGGTGGTTATGGTCAAAACGTCTTCAAAACAATAACAATATAGACGCTTTATATTTAGATCATAATTTTATGCTTTTTCTTCCGGTCTAAGACGGTCCTAAGACGTCATCTTTCCAATGGAGATGTCTTATTGAGACATTATGTATGTGCGGATGTCGGGTTTTAATATGATATATTATAGGATATACGCAGATGTCTGTGTTAGATGGCATGATGTACATACAGAATAGGATATACGTAGATGTCTGTGTTAGATGGCATGATGTACATAAAGAATATGAATAAGAGTTGAATATGAATATTGCTAGAAACAGTTTTATGTTTATCACCGATAGTGTCAAAATTTTGTCAAATTCAAATTTCCCAATTATATTTTTTAGAGGCAACCAATTAATGGAAATTACCGCATTGTTAGCCGTTCTCTTTCGTATCAGATCGAAAACTTCACACTCTTAATTATTTGGATGCCTTGTTGAGGTTTTCTTAGAAAAATGTGCTGTTAGTGCAAGTAAATCCAATACCAAGGTGATGACAATATCAATGTGCATAAAAATTCGAGGCGATATATCTGCCGACTGTGGTTTTGTTTTTCCGTCACGGAGATACTGTTGGCCCCGAAATGTCATGTGACCTACAAACTGACCCACTCACTTCTAAAACTGTCAGACAGAGGTGCTGACAGGTAACAGACACTGACACCGTGTCGTGTCAATAATTGTTCGGCACGGCAGCCTCGCCCCCCCCTACACCCCCATTTAAGCCACCCCGCCCTCCCTCCACCCCACCCCCTTATACACCAGCGGTGTCAGTTTTACACAAACAAGAGGGGGGTAACCTACACTAACCTCTCCTCGGGGGCCGATCTGTCTTTATCGCCGGGACGGTGATGCAACCCGCGGCCCCAGGAGTTGTGATCTAGTTGGGAACGATGGAGTCGAGCGATGGGATAATAGAACCTGAGTGGATGGAGCTTGACACGAAAGGTAGAACATAATATATAATTAATTACTCTTTACCTACTGATTATGATTTATTTATTATATTTATATTTTGTAAAAAAAAATAAAATAGATAACTCGTTTTATTTTTAAAACAAATCTTACGATGTTTTAACTACCATCTTCCAAAGAAATTATAATAACAATTTAAATGAGCCATAATAAAATGACAAGTCTTTAGCGGTATTACTTACTATTAAGTACATTCTGTGTGTGCGAACCAAACAGTACTTTAATATGTTGTTAACGGAAAAACCCGATGATTCCAAAAAGCCCAAAGTGTGAGTTACTAGTGAGTAGCCAGTCTTTTGTTACCTTCTCCGTAATTGGAGCCAGTTAACAAACAACTGAAATTTGAATTTGATGCTGTTTTTTTTTGGGGGGGGGGTTTGACTTCTATTTTAATACGTCATTGTCAATTGTATAATATGCCCAAAGTGTGCCCCACCCCCCCCCTTTAATCCCCAAAACACGTACAGATACACATTCACGTTGTTCACACACGCACACACTCGGTCGACCAATAATCGCATGTACATTTATTGTATTAAACTGTCACTCAACACGAACATTACCATACGAAATTGCCTGAAGAATCCAGGAAAACCAACACTTTATCAACATTTAAATCTCTAATAAAAATGCAAGACTAAACACAAACCATAGATAAGCGTAGGACGCAATAATCTTCTGTATAGAAGGAGCGTCTGTAAACAGATAAGATAAGATAAGATAAAATTGAACAGTAACTCAGTAACAGCCCTTCGTGGGTCTGATTAAAAGTGCAAGCATTTTTAATTTCATAGACGGTATTGGTCGTTTTATTTTCCTGTCTAATGTCAAGTGAGAATGATTGTGATACATGATTACATGCCCGCGGCACGGCATGGACTGGAGGAGATCAGTGTTGCTAAATGTTAAATACACTCCGCACTCAATGAGATTAGTTGACTGGTACCGCACTCTAAGAGAATGAATCAGTCAATGATCTGGAAATGTCTCTAATACAATACAAATATAAAAAGCTCATATGTCCTCTGATATAAAAAAAATCGCCATTTCCGACATCACGTGATATCACTTGTAACACACCTGGTGGTGTGAATCGTCTCAGGTTAGGAAACGCGAGTTTTTATTAAAATGTGTAAGCGAACCAACTTCACCAACCCACTTCACATCACTCCAAACTCACTTCATCCCAAACCACCTAACCGCAGCCGACTTAAAGCAACCCCCCATCTCACCCCAACCTACCTCACCTAACCCGAAACTACTTTACCTGAACTCACTTTACCCTCAAACAACCTCACGCCAACCTACCTCACCTCACCCGAAACAACTTTACCCCAACTCACTTTACCCTCAAACAACCTCACGCCAACCTACCTCACCTCACCCCGAAACAACTTTACCCCAACTCACTTTACCCTCAAACAACCTCACGCCAACCTACCTCACCTCACCCGAAACTACTTTACCCCAACTCACTTTACTCCAACTTCACGTCAACCTACCTCACCTCACCCGAAACAACTTTACCTCAACTCACTTTACCCCCAAACAACCTCACGCCAACCTACCTCAACGCAGTCCATCTCACCCTAAACCACTTAAAACCCCAACCCATTTGATCCGTGGTTTTTGATGTTTCTGAGCTATCAGTGTTTGGGCCCTAACGTCGCTTGCCAGGTACGCCACGGTGTACAGTCGCTGTAATCGTCGCGGTTTAAAAGTCCTTAACGCAGTCACGTGATCGTTACCCGATGTCTCATATCTGCACCGCGTCCGCCATTTGCATTACGGCAAGAATATTCTGTCTTTGATCTCCGGACGACCAGCCGATGTGATATCAAACATCTCGCCGACATTTGGCCCAGTGAATCCCAAGAAAATTGGCAGCGGTGTCAAGAGAAGACGGGGTGAAAGGTCAAAGCCCACCAAGCAAAGAACGGTCAAGAAGGAGCAAAACCTACCCAACCCTTAGCCATAGACAGACTCCACCTAACCCACAGCCATAGGAAGAATCCACACAATCCACACAATCCACACAATCCATTGCCGGAGGCAGAATCCACTCAGCCCTTTAACAGAATCCATTGACTTAAGTTACAGGAACTGCCTCACCCCTAGATAGACCCTCATGCCACTCGTAAGAATCCACTTTATTGACAGTTCCCAAAGTCATCATGGAGACAACTCCATTAGGCTAGTGACATAACCATTGCAATGTAAAGATCCTGTGCAAAATCGGACACGTATACGCGATCATCCAGGCAATATTTAGTTCGAGTTAGATGTAAACCTTAAACCATAGGATAGAACTTAAATAATATTTAAACGTGTTTTTTCGATAATTTCGTTCATGAATCCGCCCTTGGCAGAGAAAACTCAGGTGAATAAATGTATGCACATATGTAATGACTAATCGTCGTCACAAATAAACACATCCCATTTTGTACGAGGTGTTAGTGACAATTTTGGTGTAACAGAAGAGATGGTCGGGATAGCTTGTACTAAGCAAGAGTTCAGAACCCGTTATAGGATCAGAATGGATGGCGTTGGGAAATAGCCTGCGGTAAATTCGAAAAATAAAATAAAGCCTGCGGTAAATTCGAAAAATAAAATAAATCAATACATAATAATATATGTTTGATGTGTGTGCTTGTGGAGTGACCCTTTGATGTTTCCTGACACACTGACGCGGGACTTTTGATGTTTCCTGACTCACTGAGGCGGGCCTTTCATGTTTCATAACCCACTGATGCGGGACTTTTGATGTTTCATGACCCACTGATGCGACCCTTTCATGTTTCATAACCCACTCATGTGTGACTATTGATTTTTCATGACCCACTGATGCGGCCCTTCCATGTTTCATAACCCACTCATGCGACCCTTGCATGTTTCATGACCCACTGATGCGGCCCTTTGATTTGTCATGACCCACTGATGCGGCCCTTCCATGTTTCATAACCCACTGATGCGGCCCTTTGATTTGTCATGACCCACTGATGCGGCCCTTCCATGTTTCATGACCCACTGATGCGGCCCTTTGATTTGTCATGACCCACTGATGTGGCCCTTCCATGTTTCATAACCCACTGATGCGGCCCTTTGATTTGTCATGACCCACTGATGCGGCCCTTCCATGTTTCATGACCCACTGATGCGGCCCTTTGATTTGTCATGACCCACTGATGCGACCCTTCCATGTTTCATGAGCCACTGATGCGACCCTTCCATGTTTTATAACCCACTGATGCGGCCCTTTGATTTGTCATGACCCACTGATGCGGCCCTTCCATGTTTCATGACCCACTGATGCGACCCTTTGATTTGTCATGACCCACTGATGCGACCCTTCCATGTTTCATGACCCACTGATGCGACCCTTCCATGTTTTATAACCCACTGATGCGACCCTTCCATATTTCATGAGCCACTGATGCGACCCTTTGATTTATCATGACCCACTGATGCGACCCTTTTATGTTTCATGAAATGTTATGCGGCCCTCGCTGATATGCCCACCTCTGGTTTTGGGGATCGCTAGTTGCAACAGAAGACTAAAAAAAAATCGTTTTGAAATTAAATGACTTTCAAATCAATGTGGTCAGACACATCGTAGTGAGACTAATTTAGCAAAAATTCTCAGTTGAAAAGAGGACACAAAATTAAGATCGATATGTGGTCAGTCTTAACGAAAACTCAACCGTGAATATTTGAACACGTTGCTCAGTTACAGTTGAAGTTTTGGCCTTACAATTACATGTTACATACCATGATATCATGGTAAATTGTAAAGATTGTTCAATACATATTTCACCCTTCCACACACTTTTTGAAATATGAAACTATTCTTTCGGCACCTCACTGTTATGTGGGTACAACTAAGCAAAATGTGAGAAGCCTTATATTGTATGAAAGAATAGTGTAATTCTTAATTATAATCTTACATTGATAAACTAGAACAAATTTTTTTTTAAAAGAGAGCTGCCAGATTCATTACTGGAGAATATTCAAAACTGACAAGAGTAACATTATTATTTAAATCATTAAACCTTGAAAAACTAGAGGATAGAAGAACCAAGAGTAAAGTAGTAATAATAGATAAAGCAATTAATTGTAATTTAGAAATACAAAACAACGTTAACTTAATACAACCCTCAGGTAGACATAAGGATAAAAACACCTTCCTTATTGCGTATGCAAGAACAAACTCATACAAATTCTCGTTTTTCCCGTCCGGAATTCGGGGTGGAATGGGTTGCATGAAGAAACCAGGAAAACCAACACTTTATCAGCATTTAAAACTCTAATAAGAATGCAGGACTAGACACAAACCATAGATAATCGTAGGACGCAATAATCTCCTGTATAGAAGGAGCGCCTGTAACAGATAAGATACGATTAGGAGTCAGAAGGATTAATTTAAAATCTGTAAATTTATATCAAAAGATTAAAATTCTGTCAATTTAAACCCCGTGCAGTTATATCCTGAATATTGAAAGGAAACATTATTTACCGCAGGTGTTCTCAAATTGTAGCGCAAGGCCCTTGGAACATCGTCACCACAACTGTTGGTGGCATGAGCTAATAAAAAAAAATTAATGAAATTTTATAATTTTAGGGCCAATAAGATCTAGATTCAATGCTTTTTAACTTTTGGTAAAATGTAGATGCAGCAAGAAAGGGAAAACTCAATAATAATAATAATAATAATAATTTATGGTAACCTTCTCACCGCCGAACATGGTTTACAAACACACAAGGATTTAAAATAATGGATTTGATCAAAGCAATAAATAGAATATGTACGATTATGAACTCTTTTAACGAATAACAATAAAATACAACATGAGATATTTTCTAATTGTTTAACCATCAAGTTTATATCAAGTTAAGGAGACTATAAATTAAATAGACATGTGTTTAATTTGAAAATTTTACTATTCAACATTAACTCAGTTAATTTTTCACGTAGTTTTTCAATAACAATTGTTTGAAATTATTCGAATTTCCAGTTTTTCTGGAGTCGATTAGAGCAATACGCGAGCACTTATCATTTTCACTACGAGTGTCGTTATGATATTAATGCTAATGAATGATACCGCAAGTCAATTTCGTTTTTGGCTTTCACACCGTTTCACACGATTTTCAGGTTTAATGTTTGAATATCACACGCCCCACCCCACACAACACACCCATAACCCAATACCCAGTAGATCCGCTCTTGGTACTGTTCAATGAAGCTGTGCCGCCAATGCATGAAGATTGAATAAATGATGAAATAATAAACGTGAATACACCCGTCAAGTGGCCGCGTCTGGTCCAATAAAAGAGCCGACATTCGTCGCACTGGAACCCCAAACAACATGTGTTCAGTATAAATATGAATGAACACACGGCTTTAAAGCATGCAGGCCAGGGGTCGCCATCGGCAAACTTAAAACTGTTATGCAACTGAAGTGTTTGTGACAGGGTATAAGGGTATAAAGGGAGGGGACATCATCATGTGTTAGGCATGGGAGTTATAAACATTTGACGCAGCACCAGTGCCGGGCATTGGTATGTTGGTACACTGGGATGATGGTGCACTGTGATGTTGGTGCACTGGGATGTTGGTGCACTGTTATGTTGGTGCACTGTTATGTTGGTGATCTGGGAAGGCCGTGAAAGACACTAAATGGTCAGCCCTCTGTGTACCGAGAATTTATATGGTAGGCACATACATATCAAAAAACCGTATTGCTGAAAGACATTTCGTTTGGCCATACTCTTGCTGTCAATTGTGACGAGGACATGCGGGTTATCAATACAGTCAAATTCATGTTCTAGCTGTACCAGACGTCACGAATAGCTGTACCAGACGTCATGAATAGCAACTGTTACTGAGTTGAACTTTTTGATGTTAAACTCCCAGTGTGCACTCAGTGGAAAATATCTTCAATATTCATATCTGTTCCCAGCGACTTAATCATTCAAATAACTTGACCTTCGCTGTCTTCATCGTTTTGAGATGTGCATATTTAGTGGACCATTTATGGTTGCGTATTGTCAACCTTTTGAGGTTCGTGCAGGGTCCCCAATTAACTCCAAACCAATCGAAATTTCGAACATCACATATTTGACTTGAGTCTGATTACACTTGACCTAGAAAAGCAAGGGTCAAGTGAAGTCAATTCTTCGTTGATAAATGAATACGTTTAATCAGGTCGTTTCCGTTCCGGGCGGGGGGTGGGGGGATGTATCATTTTGTCGTCCCCCCCCCACCAATTTTTCCTCCCCACCCCATCAATAAAAGTCGTTCCGCGCTACTGGACCGTTGAACAAACTTCCAAACTCTGATTGATCTCATTCTTCTTTGTTTGTTTTCCTTGTACAGGCTCTACTTCTCTGATCCCCCTTCGTTCCGGGAACACTGGCGGAACTGCGCGTGCCACATCACCTGCAGCCACCCCGTCTGGGATTCCGACCCCTATCGGACGAGGGATCCCCACGTCGCGCAGCCAGACCCTCACAGACAAGCAGTCCAATCGGACCAGCGCCGGGTCAACCACCTCGACATCCTCCTCCAAGAGCAACACTTCATCCAAGCCGCCGTCCAGCAACAAAAACTCCATGTTGGATAAATTCAAATTTTTCAAGGACAAGGATAAGGACAAGGACAAAGAGAAGGACAAGAATAAAGGTGTCGTGAAGAGCACCTCCAAAAACAGCAGCACCAGCACTAGCACCACCAGCACCAGCTCCAGGAGCGACAGTGACTCTCGGACCAGCACTGACCCGTCCAAGTCGTCGTCGTTCACTAGCAGCCAAAGCTCCAGTTCCGGGGATCATGGGGTCCCTCTTCTTTCCGGGGCCTCTGGTGGTGCCTCTGCTTCATCCAGCAATCCGGCGACGCCTTCCAAAGGCGCGAGCAAGTCTGGTAAGAAGTCTTTAGTCAAAGCTTTCAGCTCGAAGAAAGAAGTTCTGGAGGAGCAGCTGAGATCGGCTGTGGTACCGCCGCCCATTCCCAGTGCTGTGGGTCTAGGCCCCCCTACTGGTGGGCCATACCAGCCAGCTCCGCAGGGCTCTAGCGCCTCTCAGAAAAATGCATCGCCCGGCCAGAGCAGAAAGTCTGGAAGCAAGTCAGAAAAGTCTGAATCCCGTCAGCCAGACCCCAGGCTAGCCACGGCCAGTCCGACACCGTCTAAAAAAGCTTCGAAGATCGGCAGCTTGACTGGAATTCCAAAAACTCAGACCTCATCATCTTCAGGGAAGTCCTCGAAAGGAGGTTCTTCGTCGTCTTCTACTACGCCTATTCCTTCTTCATCATCGTCAACTTCGATTCCAGCTTCATCCTCGGGCATTCCGAAGCCCAGTTCTAGCAAGTCGTCAGGCAAACTTTCCAAAGAAGATAAGACGCGGGCAGCCGCAGCTAGTAAGGAGTATAACAAAACTTTGTACAAAGATTTACCTGGAGTTAACGTGCCAAAGACATTTGGGTCGAATCCTAAGGCTTCCTCGTCATCATCATCCTCATCTCAGCACCAGCAACAGCAACAACAGGCTTTTCAGCAATCCCAGCAGCAACAACTTCAACAGCAATACCAACAGCAACAGGCTTATCACATGCGGCAACAGCAGCAACAACACTATTCCCAGCAGGCTGCTTATTCTGCACAGCAGCAGCAGCAGCAGTACCAAGGGTATTCACAGCATTATCCTGGCCACCACGGGGGTCATTCGATGAGCGATAATTCCTACATGCCACATGGCTACACCCCACCCTACGCCCACAACCCGGGTTACGCCACCCCAAGCCGAGTCCCCACAAGCCCCCTTGTACAGAACGTGCACCCTCGGGTCAACCTGCAAAACATGGAACGTCAGCAACAGCTGCAACAGCTACAGCAACAACAGCAGCAGCAGCAGGCCAGCGAGCAAGCTAGTGCCTTCACCCCGCCCCAGCAAAGAAGTACGGCTCAAGCCTCACACTACGTGCCTGTAACAATCCCGGCGGTTAATATGGACACCCACCCGGCCAACATGTCCAGCTCGGGCCGATCGGTCAAGCAGATACTCCCCCAGAGCCCCATGCTGAGCCCCAACCTCGGTCGTCACAACCCGTCGGTCAACGTGGTCAAGCCGACCATGTCCAGCTCAACGCCGACTACCTCAACGCAGAAGTCCAACAAATCGGATAGCAATACTCAGACAAACCTATCTGTCTTGCACAGATCGGCCACGCCTAAGCACATCTCTCAAGGGGACGGCAAGTCCAGTACGGGAGATTCCTCCCCGTTGACCGTGTCCAAATCCTCATCCACCCCCGCTTCCCCTGCTCTGACGAGCAGGTCGTCTAGAAACGCCCCATCTAACGACAGATCGCTGGACAGCCCTACCATGAACTTGACTGCAGGCAAATGCTCCACTCCGGAAAAAGATGTGGACACTGCCGGCAAGAAAAGCTCCAGCAAAGAAAACCTCCTCAGCGAGAAGTCTGACGCGGAGTCTCCGCTGACCGGGGTGGCCAAGCCCAGCATGAAGGACACGTCCAGCGCGGCTCTGGACAAGCCGCTGACCGCCGCCAACAGCAGTTCGCCCAAACTCGGCGTCAAAATGCTGGGGCCTCACATGACCAAGATAGCCAGCAACGTGGCCGTGGTCCAGCCGCGACCCGGGGAGAAGATGGAGACCACGTTTGATGCCGAAGTCCGAACTGAAACCATCAACAAACTCCACTCCGATTCGGACATCAACAAATCCCTGCTGGGAAAGGAGACCACGTTTCTCACGCCGGAAAAGGACGAGAGAACTTTATTTGTGGACGATTCGGGAGAAGCTATGGATATTAAACCGATGCCTCCCATAATGAGAGCCCTGCCTTACGGATACTTTCGTGGATACACGGGTTATGGTGGATTCAACAATCGAAATTTTCACATTCCAGGTAAGCAGTTTGCATATTTTATTAGCAGAACGCGTGATGCGATAATTACCTTAATTTGTTTTAATGGAATCTTTAACACTACACTAAACTGAGGAGCAAGACGATAAATCAAAAGAGCACGATGAGAGTACATGTACTTGTAAAAACGACATTTCTCTAAACCAGCAGTTCCTTTAAATTTACTGAGTGCAATAGGTGACTAATCTCTTAGATCTCATTAGTACTTTCCTCGGTCAAATGTAACCATATTCAGCCAATGTTTCGCCAAGTTTATGACATACAAGCATTCTAACATGAACACTGTCGCCCGTACTAGGACTTCACCAATGTTCCCTCTAAGGTTCGTTGGCCCGTGTGCAAATTAAAAAAAAACAAACTTGTGTGCAAAGTTGCACAGCATTTATTTTTTAGCTATATTTTACAAAAATTGGCTGCGCGGTAATTCTAAACTGCTGCGCGGCTTCGGTCATATATCTGCGCGGCCACGCAGCCGCACAGCTTAAAGCGAACATTGCATTTCACCATGTAATAATTCAACAATACCCGTTTGCTGGCAAATTGAGCCATTGCTCCCTCTTTCAACAAAGCTTCACAGTGTTCCCCATTTCTACACAAATTGCCCCACTCACGCCCACTCTGTAACCCTTTTGTTGATGCTGCTCCAGGTATATCTGTGCCCACTACCACGATGTATGCCAGTCGGACGACCAGTGCCCACGGCCTGGGCATGCCACGCCCACTGGTTGACCCAGGACAAACGCAGTTCTACTCTGGTCAAATCAAACGCACGGGCTCAAACCACGGCCCTAACTCCGCTTCCAGGTGAGTTTCGTAGTCTGTGTCAACACATATTACACATTATATTACTCGAAAATCAGCATGCAGAGAATTGCTTCCGAAGTACACAGTTCTTCTAAATGAGGTAGTACCCGTATTCAATCCAGCCTTTTCAAAGGTAGTTTAAAAATAAAACAAAATTTTGGTCCTCTTTACAAGTTTGTTCTCATTAGTTTGCTAAGTTTTAACATCCAAATAGGCAGCCCCATTAACATAATTACGTTAATGAAATATTACTTTTATAATAAAGAAATGAAGAACAGAGCTTTTCATTTTGGGCATATAATTCTTCAGGATTACACTTTATGTTACATTCAAAGATACACTATAAAAGCAGCTAGCGTAAAGAACAATTCATGAATTCGCTTTTCAATACAAAAAAATGGAAAATAAATTATTTTTGTTTTAGCTAGGCCTATATTGCCTATATGAAATTGATTTTTATTAAGTTTTTACCATAAATATTTTTTTTATTGATGGATAGATTTTTCTTTCGGGCGTAGGTGGCTTTTAGGGTGGATATTTTTGTTTTCCAGTATTGTCGGTCTGATAGATGTATAAGGAAAAAACTCGTTTTAAATACAATAAGATCGTTTAAATTGTTATCTTTAATTATCTATCATCAGTGATGCCGACTACGCCTCTGAGTCCGACACCTACGACTACGTCTCTGGGTACATGTCTGACGGGGATATCCTCAAAAACAACCGTAACAACGGCGGAGGCGTAGGGGACGACTGGACCAGCGGGTACCTGAGTGAGGGAGGTGCCTCCCTGTACGCCAGGAGGCTACAGCAGCGGTTTAGGGAGGGAATGCAGGCTGTCAGGGAGTGCATGCAGAAGAGCAGTGGAATAATGGACGATGATAGGTAAGTTGACTGGCGTGTGACTGATGGACAGGGGCGTCATATATGTGTTATTGGCAGGGGTGTGATATAGGTGTCTGATTGGGAGGGGCGTGATATAGGTGTCTGATTGGCAGGGGCGGGATAGGTGTCTGATTGGCAGGGGCGTGATATAGGTGTCTGATTGGGAAGGGGCGTGATATAGATGTCTGATTTGCAGGGGCGTGATATAGGTGTCTGATTGGCAGGGGCGTGATATAGGTGTCTGATTGGCAGGGGCGTGATATAGGTGTCTGATTGGCAGGGGCGTGATCTAGGTGTCTGATTGGCAGGGGCGTGATATAGGTGTCTAATTGGGAGGGGCGTGATATAGGTGTCTGATTGGGAGTGGCATGATATAAATGTCTGATTGGCAGGAGTGTGATATGGTGTCTGATTGGCAGGGGCGTGATATAGGTGTCTGATTGGCAGGGGCGTGATATAGGTGTCTGATTGGCAGGGGCTGATATAGGTGTATGATTTGGATGGGCGTGATATAGGTGTCTGATTGGGAGGGGCATGATATAGGTGTGTGATTGGCAGGGTGTGATATAGGTGTCTGATTGGCAGGGGCGTGATATAGGTGTCTGATTGGCAGGGGCGTGATATAGGTGTCTGATTGGCAGGGGCGTGATATAGGTGTCTGATTGGCAGGGGCGTGATATAGGTGTCTGATTGGCAGGGGCATGATATAGGTGTCTGATTGGCAGGGGCGTGATATAGGTGTATGATTGGATGGGCGTGATATAGGTGTCTGATTGGGAGGGGCATGATATAGGTGTGTGATTGGCAGGCGTGTGATATAGATGTCTGATTGGCAGGGGCGTGATATAGATTTCTGATTGGCAGGGGCGTGATATAGGTGTGTGATGTGCAGGAGTGTGATATAGGTGTCTGATTGGCAGGGGCGTGATATAGGTGTCTGATTGGGAGGGGCATGATATAGGTGTCTGATTGGCAGGGGCGTGATATAGGTGTGTGATTGGCAGGGGCGTGATATAGGTGTCTAATTGGCAGGCCTGTGATATAGATGTCTGATTGGCAGGGGCGTGATATAGATTTCTGATTGGCAGGGGCGTGATATAGGTGTGTGATTGGCAGGAGTGTGATATAGGTGTCTGATTGGCAGGGGCGTGATATAGGTGTCTGATTGGGCAGGGGCATGATATAGGTGTCTGATTGGCAGGGGCGTGATATAGGTGTGTGATTGGCAGGGGCGTGATATAGGTGTCTGATTGGCAGGCGTGTGATATAGATGTCTGATTGGCAGGCGTGTGATATAGATTTCTGATTGGCAGGGGCGTGATATAGGTGTCTGATTGGGAGGGTTGTGATATAGGTGTGTGATTGGGAGGGGCGTGATATAGGTGTGTGATTGGCAGGGGCGTGATATAGGTGTCTAATTGGGAGGGGCGTCATATAGGTGTCTAATGGGGAGGGGCGTGATATAGGTGAATGATTGGGAGTGGCGTGATATACGTGTCTGATTGGCAGGAGTGTGATATAGGTGTATGATTGGCAGGAGTGTGATATAGGTGTCTGATTGGCAGGGGCGTGATATAGGTGTCTGATTGGCAGGAGTGTGATATAGGTGTCTGATTGGCAGGGGCGTGATATAGGTGTCTGATTGGCAGGAGTGTGATATAGGTGTCTGATTGGCAGGGGCGTGATATAGGTGTCTGATTGGCAGGGGCGTGATATAGGTGTATGATTTGGATGGGCGTGATATAGGTGTCTGATTGGGAGGGGCGTGATATAGGTGTGTGATTGGCAGGCGTGTGATATAGATGTCTGATTGGCAGGGGCGTGATATAGATTTCTGATTGGCAGGGGCGTGATATAGGTGTCTGATTGGCAGGTGTGTGATATAGGTGTCTGATTGGGAGGGGCGTGATATAGGTGTGTGATGTAGGTGTCTGATTGGCAGGGGCGTGATATAGGTGTGTGATGTAGGTGTCTGATTGGCAGGGTCGTGATATAGGTGTCTGATTGGGAGGGGCATGATATAGGTGTCTGATTGGCAGGGGCGTGATATAGGTGTGTGATTGGCAGGGGCGTGATATAGGTGTCTGATTGGCAGGGGCGTGATATAGGTGTATGATTGGCAGGGGCGTGATATAGGTGTCTGATTGGGAGGGGCATGATAAAGGTGTGTGATTTGCAGGGCGTGATATAGGTGTCTGATTGGCAGGGGCGTGATATAGGTGTCTGATTGGCAGGGGCGTGATATAGGTGTCTGATTTGGAGGGGCATGAAAAAGGTTTGTGATTGGCAGGGGCGTGATATAGGTGTCTGATTGGCAGGGGCGTGATATAGGTGTATGATTGGCAGGGGCGTGATATAGGTGTCTGATTGGGAGGGGCATGATATAGGTGTGTGATTTGCAGGGTGTGATATAGGTGTCTGATTGGCAGGGGCGTGATATAGGTGTATGATTGGCAGGGGCGTGATATAGGTGTATGATTGGCAGGGGCGTGATATAGGTGTCTGATTGGGAGGGGCATGATATAGGTGTCTGATTGGGAGGGGCATGATATAGGTGTGTGATTGGCAGGGGCGTGATATAGGTGTCTGATTGGGAGGGGCATGATATATGTGTCTGATTGGCAGGGGCGTGATATAGGTGTATGATTGGCAGGGGCGTGATATAGGTGTCTGATTGGAACGGGGCGGGATATAGGTGTCTGATTGACAGGGGCGTGATATATGTGTCTGATTGGCAGGGGCGTGATATAGGTGTGTGATTGGCAGGGGCGTGATATAGGTGTGTGATTGGCAGGGGGGTGATATAGGTGTCTGATTGGAAGGGGCGGGATATATGTGTCTGATTGGCAGGGGCGTGATATAGGTGTGTGATTGGCAGGGAGTGTGATATAGGTGTCTGATTGGGAGGGTTGTAGTAAAGTTGTCTAATTGGCAGGTGCGTGATAACCTCTCTCTTTTAACTGAAACCTATTGAGGTAAACACATTATAAAGTATCTTTACCAATTGCCCTATGCTCATATCCAGCCTTGGACTACCCTTTACAACCTTTCCCATTCCCTGATCAGCCGAAGAACAGAACATGTCTCTAGTAACTGCCAAAAAATATCAACACGATTACATAATCAAATATTTCCAGTCTATTAGAGTTAGAGGCTATGATTATAAAAACAAAATTGTATCCTATTTATAAAAACAAGCAAGATACTTGAAATTCTTGTAATCTACTTGTAAAAATTAAAATATAACATTCAAGTTGATAATAGTATTTAAAATTCTGAACATATATTTATATAAAAGGAAAAAAAAACATCAACATAAAACGACATCTTGGGATTTAATCCTCCAAGGGTGGCAACTGATGATCCGGCAGTTGTTAAACAATGAACAAGACAGTTGTTATTTATAATGTTACTATAGAGACACTTTGACTGAGTAAAAAAATCTAATTAAAGCATACAGTGCAGGAGACACAGCTCATCAACATTTGACAATGTCATTGTGTTATAAACGATGTCTGTACCATTTCAGAATCCAGAGACGCAGGCTAACTGTTCGGTAGGGCACCTCACATTTCAACCTCACTCTTGCCATTAGTTTTGGTGCTGGGGAAACTTCTTATCTAATGCTTACACCTCAGATACAACAAGGCCGGCCATAAAATGATGAATCAGTTATTAAGAATTGTAATGAAAAATGTGGGCCTTAGCAGTATTGAATGGGTTGCGGTCATCTAATGAAAACATGTTTCTCTAGATTAAACATGCTGTTTGATGACAATAGAAAAAAAGTAATCCTCTAAGATAAAGGATGTTCTGGGATTTTCCATCTTAACCGACAGACGTTTTTACAGTTAGAATGATCAACACAGATTTAGGCCTCAATATTACCTCATTGTTAGGGGCCGTCTATAAAGTACGTCACGCTATTTTTGACCATTTTAAACTCTTCCCCCCTCCCCCCTGTCATAAACTGTCACAAATCTTGGAAAACTTTAAAGTACGTCACACTTTCGAAAATAATAATTTTTTAAGGAACAAAATAATTAAAATTTAATATAAAACACCGTGACGTCACACATGGCCGGAACCCCCGCCCCTGTCACAAACTGTCACACTTTCTTACACCCCCTCCCCCTCTGGAGCGTGACGTACTTTATGGACGGCCCCTTGGTAACTGGTTCATCATGTTATCAGGCCTTGATACTGCACATTTTAAAAGCTTTATACGCCATCTATTTATGATAAAAACCTTTGCTTTCTTTTTCATATAAGCCTCTTTAAGTATTAACTTTTTTTTTCCATTAATAAAAAGTATATCAATGCAATACTATTTAACAATCCTTTACATTTTGATGACAACCTAACATAGAGTATTTAACCAAGTAAAAATAACGTTACTCAATATGATATTTAAGAACCGGACCGGAATAAAAAAAATTTCAAGAAATTAATTTCATTTCCATAGCATATATTTAAATAATCAGCTATTGCATTATAATGTCCATGTTCTTAGAGGGACTGATGTTTTTTTTAAATCTTATTTTCATTCATTTAAAAAATATATATTTAATTTACTAACATTTATTAACATAAATAGCCTTCTCTGTGTTGAGTCATTATTTTTGTTATATTTGATACAAACTAAAATAAATCCTTTTAAGGTATAGTCATTTCCTGAAAATTTATTTGGATAACAGAGTAGCCGGTTTAGCACTAAAAGGAGATTACGGGGGACAAGGGAAACAACCAAAGATTTATAACTTTTATGTTTAACTTAAGTTACAACCCATGACAACACACATTTCCAACGATCATGACTTTTTTTTTATACTGTGTGATACTTTAATTTGATAAATATTTCTGTTTTGTTAAAAAATTTATTCTACAACTAATGAAACCATTTTTATTATAGATTTATAATGCATTTTAGTCAAATTTTCACATCTCTATTATTTTAAATACTTTCTCTTGCTAAATAATACATTTTTTAACACAAGTTTTCCTAGGTATACTTTCAAAATATGGTTTAAACACTGTTCTGTGCTATATATATGCATGAGTATTTGAGTGACGTATTGTTTCTTTATTATTTGTGCCAAGATGACATATTTCCCTTGACGTATTTACCAAGTGTTTGTATTACGATGACCTAACGTGTTTAACCTAATGCCCATGTCCCCATGAACCTATTTTCCCCCTTTCTCAATCTTCCGCCGCGAGCACACCACGTCCAGAACCTTCATGTACCTACTGCTCATGTTGTAGTAGAGGACAATGGTGAACGCTGAATGTAGGTCCTCAAACACCTCGCTCACGGACAAGGTCACCAGGAAGGCGTTTCTGTGCCGCCCGACACTGCTGAATTCCGTCTCCTCCGCTGCGATCACGAGACCAACCACGCTCGGCAGGAAGCAGACGATGTAGGTGACCGCTATGGTCGTGACCATCTTGATGGTCTTGGCGTCTCTCTTCAGTGCGGACTTCAGGGCTGCCGTCTGGCCGGAGAACGCGTCCGATCGCCACGTGGAGTTTCGCTGTAACTGAAGGACGAGTGTGAAAGTCAACGCGACCACAGAGAAGAAAGAAGCCAGCTGAACAACGGTGTGCATTTTGAAACTGACCCCTTGCGTCGCACCGGTCAAGTCGGTGGTCACGATTCCGATGAGAGTCGCGTTCCTTTGAGGATAAAACTTCCAGCCGAGGCGCAATCCCAGGTATTCTGGAACCAGGGTCGCGAACAAAAACAGATAAACGGCCCCGATGGTCAAGATCGTAACTTTCGAGGTGATGTATTCTTTGACTTTAAGCGGCGCCACGACACACGTGCAGCGCTCGAGCGTGATGAACGCCGTCAGGCAGCTCGTGATTCTGGTGAAGGTGCCCCGCGGCCAGGCTGCGACCAGGCTCTGAAACTCCGATGGCTCGACCGCTAACCCGGACGCGGGGAAGAGTGGGTTGCTGCACACGCCTAACACAAGAGCCGTGAACAGAGATCCCAGGTCCGACACCGCCAGGGCGCACAGACTTATGTTCACGGTGTCGGCGTATCCGACTTTGGTGAACACGACGATGTTGACGACGTTGGCGGTGACGCCCATGACGGCGAGCACGACGCTGACTCCAGCAACGGTTGCGGTCATCACCTGTTGCCGAAGGTCGTCGGTAATGAGGTCAAATAATGATGACCCAGTGGAATATGTGTTGTTGAGGAAATGCATATTTATAGGACCTTTTACCAGCGACGGCAGTCCAAATTTCAATCTAGGTTTTCTATAACTTTTTAAAGGATTTTTAACATTTGCAGATTCTTTTCTTCATCTTCCTTGGTAAATGTAGCTGAATCTTCATTTATGTTATTCCATATCATTATCTCATTCTTTTATTCAGATTTTTCTTAACATACGCCGATTTTTTTCTTCATATTCCTCCAGAATATTCGCTTCTTATTTCTTTGCTGTCATGCCCATACCCAAATTTATAGTGGTATGTTTGTCTTCTGAAAGTGGACACATCATTATTTGAGACTTGTTTGAAATGCACACGCCATTCACAGCATCATCATCAACATCAGCAAGGATTTAGCCCATCAAAGGCTCTGGCCTGTTCAACTCCATTCTTTTACTCAACCGGCCCACGGGCGCAATTTTAATATAGAAATCATAATGTGCCGTAATTACATTACGTTTACTTTTTTTTAAAAAATGAATTTTTAAATATTTTATTTTATAGTCGATTAGAACTTTTGGTTTTCAAATTTATATATTTATTTGCGATCAGTCAGATTATCCGGGATGCGTTGTTCAGTTAAAATTTAGATTTTGATCTGTTTCATTGAGGCACTTCATTATTCTCAATATGTTTTTTTATTTTATTTTCGCTTACATCTGATATTTTAGCACAACAATAGATTGTCCACTGCAATTATTTGGGTTAAACTCTATAATATTTTTTTATAATCTTCGTTATAGACAACAAGTCATGTCAGTTAAAAAAAACAACAACCGAAATCGCTATCAGAAGTGCATAAAAATTAAATCTATAAAACTTACAACATACGTAGACAAGATATATTTAGAAATCAGTTTTGAATGAAAAAGTTCATTGAAAAAAATGCGATAGCTTTAAATACTATTTTTTTATCTTAAATAAAGACACTTAAATTGGTTGCTAAATTGCCTAAATACTATCTTCGTATCATAAATCAAGACAATTAAATTGGTTGCCTAATGGCTCTAAATGGCCCCGCCCTTGATATCGATCAGGATATCTGATAGCAGATGATGACATGAATATCTTATTAAATTGATACCAAACGGTTTATTAAACGTAATTTCCGTTTAACTACATGCCATTTGGTGGAAGACATTTTCAATTGTCGATGTACAGAATCGTATTTTGAACGAATCAAATAGCTACTTAAATGCGTCTTTTTTTACTATCTTCATTTTGACCTGTTAATTATATTTCCATGATTACTTTAATCCCGAAAATTGGTGAGTTTACTTTAACAATTACTCATAAATTGGATTGGGTGGGGGGGGGAGTTACTCTACTAATTGTTCCACATTTTGTGAGCTTTCTCTACTTACTTCTCTGTAATCTTTTTAACAGAAATTAAATCTCAGGATGGGTGTAGCTTCTTTCATCTGACTGTAATGACAGACTAACAGACATTGTATGCCTCTTGTAATCATATTAAACAAAGCCGTGCTGAGGACTCTTTTGGAAAGTTTATTTTGAAGTTTTCGACTGACGATTTAGCAAACACTCATAAAAACGCCACTATTTCAAAGATGAAGCACAAGTCTCGATTGAACAGTGCAGTCACTTACTTTTTTTTATTGGGATCTCATGTATTTACAGTCAGCTAAATATGTCATTTATTTCCCCACTCATTTGACGTTACGATAACGTTGTGTTTTTATTTGGTGGGAATTATGGACACAGACCTTGAGCTCGGATTAATTTTGTTGTACTTCTTGGTGGATAAGGAGCGATGATATTGAGGAGTTGACATATATATATATATATATATATATATATATATATATATATATATATATATATAATATATATATATATATATATATATATATATAATAAAACAATAAAAACAATAACAAAATAATAATTTATTAAGTATGCAACACTATATGAGTCACGGGTTCTATTCTCAGTGCTGGCAAGGCCCCCGGGGCATTGTGCTGGCCACACAATCCCTTGCTCGTTAGTGGTGGCTAAATAAAACTTGTGAACGCTACTTCACTTGCCCCATACTCCGTCCATGGACTGGAAAGGGGGTTATATTTGTAACGCTGTATTAACTATGTTGATGATGTCCAACTGCCCAAATCGCGTTTTGAAAACCTTTTGCTCTGTAGTGGTTCGTAATTTCAAGCATTTGCGTGAACTACTTATAATTTTGAGATATTTAAAAAAAAACAAAAATTCAAATCAAACTACACGCAGAGAAAATACAAGCTATATATTCATAAATTATAAGAGAGTGACCAACATTTTTGTTTCACCTTATTAAAAGAGATTTTTCCATTGTAAATTTAAACAATTTGTTTATTTCAATGGAATAATACAACTGCTAAATATAGTATGATACATCATACACAAATTGATGCAAAAAATTAAAGGCAAAACAAGTATATTGGAATTGTCTGACATTGACTCTCTCTCTCTTTCTCTCTCTCTCTCTCTTTCTCTCTCTCTCTCTCTCTCTCTCTCTCTCTCTCTCTCTCTCTCTCTCTCTCTCTCTCTCTCTCTCTCTCTCTCTGTAACTTTATCTCTTTCTCTAAGTCTAACTCTATCTCTCTTTCTTTCTCACCCCTCATATCTTGCCATTAAATAAGAATACCATGGATTGCATACGATTAAAGGCCAGGATTTAAAAAAACAAAAAAACTTTGTAATTACTTGTATTTCCATCTTGTTTGTGTTTCAAGCCATATTTTCTTTGTTGACACACGTGATTGTAGCGCTCTGTTGATCTCGTGGCATCACGTCTGCTACACTCAGTGAACGGCGGGAAAGGGCGAGGGTGGGGAGTGAAGCGATCTAGGTTCGGAAGGTTAGTGGGAGGAAAGGATTGAGTTTGCAAGCCACAGGGCATTGAGGCGACAAGGCGCATGGTTCCTTCAATGAAAGCTTCCCATATCACCGTAATTTACTATTTTTACCGGACACCATTTCGCGTATGTCTATTAAGTTTTAATGTACCCAAACTTAACGCCTTCGAGTAGACCCAGCTTGTTATACACCTACCGCTCTCTCTCCCCTTCTATCCCACCCACCCACTAGCAATGTTTCCCTTAGGCTTCGCGAGCGCGCAGATACCCGACCGACGCCTCGCAGCAATTTAGAATTACCGTGCAGCAAATCTTGATAAAGATAACGTAATATCTGTGTTTGTGGTGTGTACAATTTTGCACAAAAAATGGATACTGTGCAACCTTGTCACAAGTTTCCAAATTCGCGCACGGACCAACGAACACTAGAGGGAACATTGACCACTAGTAGCTTCTCTTATCCTGCACTTGTTGTTAGCACAACCACCAGTGTTCCGAATACCGTTTATTCGTACAAGGAAGTCTGTCTTGAACTGACATTTCCCCTGGAATCCTGACATTAGTTTTGACGTAGCAGCCAGGTCACGTGATACCCGAGGCAATTCTCCCGTTCTCCCCGAAACGGAACCCCACCTCATCATGTACTCGGTCACGCCTTTCATTTCCAATTTACCGCGGTAAAGGTTGGCGTTCTTTACGAGCCAATCAACTTGTACAGATGTAAATCACCAAATATTTGAACTACAATCTCTGGCATAAGATGTATATTATAAAACATTGATATATGCATATGATGTGCTAAGTCTTGCTATTTATGTAAAGTATTGAAATTTTATTTGAGTGCTTTTGTTTTGCGTCGACGAATACATGTAACTTATATAACGATATCTGTGAAGGTATTCCATCGTAACTCTGTCACACCATCAGCACCAGGCGGTGTTCAAATCCATGCCAAAAATATATTTTAAAAATACAATCGGGTGTAATAACTTGTATTAACGTTTCGCTAAAATGATTTCTGAAGTTAAATTCAGTTTAATGGTTAAATGTTTCAGTTTTTGCATTTTAATTCTTTAAATTCATTTGTTAAGTTTTATGCAGGGTAGATGAAGCAATTTTACAATTTGACATTCGTATAAGAATTCTAACCTTACAGTGTTTTTTAAGAGTAACACAACATATTGTTTAAAAAGTATTTAAAAAGTATTATGGCATGTAGACTCAAAATCCCATTATTCTTCCTGCCCACCAACGTTTTCGCAGCACTGTCGCCGCACTTGCAAGTCGATGTTTTACTGAATAAATTGTACTTCTTGCTCTCAACAGTTTCGTGTGCAAAACTTAGGATGGGAAACGATCACTACTTTCTTGCATACTGACATCAAATGGGAGCATTCAGATAGTTTTTTTGTTCAATAATGTCAGCCAGCATTGCTTCTCACGGCTAGAAGAATGAAATAAATATCGCCGTTTCCTTCGTTTGGCCTCTGTTCAATTATGTAGAGTCGGAGTAAATCTTTCACACGGCGCTGCATCCCTTCCGCGACCCCAGGTTAAAGACATATCTCTTCAACAGGCAAACACTGGGAACGTTTAGTCGATGTGACAACTTTGAGTTTGAGCCTCAGCTTTCATTGCTGCCAGGGGTTACGGTAGAATAGAAGAATGAGTCTCAGACTATAGGAGTAAGGCTCGATATATTTAACCCACTTGATGTGCCTGGGTTCATTTCAACTGCCAGGAACGCCGTGAGAACAGGTGAAAACTGTTCAGTGTGCTCCCCACCTGAAACAACGTCGTTGTTAACTGCTTCGTTTGTTACCGACCTTCTTACCAACGTTACCGACCTTCTTAACAACGTTACCGGATCGTTCTTCAAGTTGAGACCGTTCTGATATTCTCCGAGAGACCCAACACTTTGCGGACGTCCACAGTGGAGTGTTATTGAAATAGGTGAGACCGTATCTTTACGCTGTGTTTTAATGAGCGTTACATGTGGACAATTTTAGGCCATATCTTTACACCGTGTTTTAATGAGCGTTACATTAGGACAAAATGATATTAGATTTATAGCCCGTATCATAACAGTACAATGGAACTCTGGAGACGCGAACTAATGCATAATTTTGTAAGTGAGTCATGTTATTAATATTTGGGATCTTTTTTGAACTTGGCCTTGTACAAATAAATGTAATTTAGAAGTGAAATAAATCTATAATGTGGTGAATATATCACAGTTATTGTAATAATTGCCAATTTCATCAAATTTCTCACATTTGCTTTCTAAAAATAAAGCACTATAAAATATTACTTTAAAAAAAAACAACAACAGCTAATTCAACATGCGCTGTAATATGTGTTGGGATCTTTGGTTCCAGGACACAAAGAATCACTCGGCGTCCATGACTCACTGACCCCAGTTGTGACGCCGCAAACACCACCCGCCCCATGCAGATCAATAACTTAGTCTGATTAGTGGGGCAATGGATTGCTCCTGGCAAAACACCAGTAATACTTCTTTTCTTTTACGGTCGGTTAGCCTTGGATTATGGCTAGGAGTTTTTCTATGAATATTTGAGGGATAGTTCTTACATTTTGAAACATGTGTTTTTAATTCAAATGAGCTATTTAAAAATAGTGTGGCACACTATGATTGTTTACAGGTAAATTTGTTTTATAGATGAAATTAACATTGACATTATTAAAAAAAAACATTCATTCATAATGCTGGCATATTTACACTGGCTAATTAAAAAAAAATTGTATTTGAAACTATATTTTAGTTAGTGCTGATTTTTAATGAGCTTCAGTCGGTTAGAAGTTAATATTGTCTGAATGGGAATACCTTAAATAGTAATATATTTCATAGTTATCTTTTACGTTATAATATTTAATTTGTTAATTTTTTGAAATTCAATAGCTTTTATTAAAAGTTTTTTAAAATATTTCTATTAAAAGTTGAAAAGAAATAATTTAATAACTGGAGATACACTAAACAGGAAAAAAAATAGATTAATATTGGTCAAAGGGGAACTATTGTCCTCTGTCCTTGATGCAATGAAAACGCGTCTTATGCCCCTGATGCAATGAGTGATTTTTCACCTGTCCCTTACGCAATAATAATTTTTTTTTCTGTACCTGATATCATAAGATTATTGTATTTTGTGATTTGTCCCATTATGCGATGAGGACATTGTCCCCTGTACCTAAAGCAATGACAATATATCCTCTGCTCCTGATGCAATGACGAAAGTTGTCCTCTGTCCCTGATGCGATGAAATTACAAATTTCTTCCTTTGCCTGATGCAGCTGCTCAGAAGTCATGTTCACACACAAAGATGTCTTTTCTGCTATATGTGCATAATTCCATTTCAAACCACATCGTATCAAAAACGTTATGCACTAGCTATATATGAAGGCGTTGCTGTTTAATCATGATAAAACATGCATTACAGGATGAGCACATAATTCCAGTAGAAATATTAGTTTACTTTTGTCACAATTTGACATGAGGCTGACACGATGACCACATCACATGCCAGTATATATATTTGTCTCAAGGTAATTATTGACCACATCTTGACCATCAATTACTAGTGTTACTATCGTGTACGTAACACGAGCACGTGTCAATCATATGCTTGCAAAGACCGGTAGAGTGGGGCTGGGACTCAGTCCAATTGTAAAGGAGTGTAGCTATATGTACTAGGTGCACGAGTCCAATGAAATAAAATTGGGTGGTTGGAAATTTGATTCAGAATCAATTGAACAAGATATTCAGACTTACTTAAGACTTTAAACTTGAGAATAAAAATGTTTTACTCACAATCTGCTAAATTTTAATTTCATATAATAGTTCTTTTAATTTATACACGTTTAAATTTAATTTTTAATATATATTTTTTTTGTAAAAATTGATAACGATTCTCTAACACCAAAATAACTTATTTCTTGTCGGCGTCAGCATACTGATGAGTGCGTTCCGATAATTGGTGCTCATCCAGTAGTACAGCAAAAATGTACACGGACGAGTTGAGGTTCTCAAACACCAGACTCATGGAGAACGCAGCCGTGTAACCGTTCTGATAGCGCCCAACAACGTTGAACTCGGGAACCGTCACGGCTATAACGAGATCGATGACGTTGGTCACGTGACACATAATGTAGATTACTGCCAGGACTGTTATCATTCGGATCGTCTTGACGTCTCTTTTGAAGCAAATGTTCCCACGACCCAGCGTTTCCAGGTGCAATAAGCTTTCGCCGCCTTGATTTCTGCTGGATTTTCGTTATTAGGACGCACGTAAAAATCAGTATCAAAAGGAACGCAACAAGTTGGCTGACGATGTGAAGCGTGAAAGTCAAACCGTTTAGCGAGTCTCTGTAGCGCGTGAACACAATCCCTATCAGAGTCCTGTTCTTGCTGGGGTAGTATTTCCAGTCTACGAAGAACGTCATGTACTGAGGGACTAAAGTCAGAAATTGCGTGACGACTATCATCGCAATGGTCAGAACCGTAACTTTACCCGTTACAATGGACTTTACCCTGAGGGGTAAAACCACGCACAGGCATCGCTCGAACGTCACGAAAGCCGTTATCCAGCTCGCGACCCTGGCGAAGGCGCCTCTTGGCCAGCCTGCGATCGACGACTGAAGCTCGTTCGCGGACACTGGAAGTTCCGAGCTCAGAAAAAGTGGGTTGCTGAGGACGCCGAAGACGAGCGCGGCGAGCAAGGCCCCCGTGTCGGTGACAGCTAGAGCCAGGAGACTGAGGTTTGTTGGGCTGCTGAATCCCTGTTTCCTGAACACAACGATGTTCACGCCGTTGGCGGTGGTACCCAGCAGGGCGACGATGACGTTCAGTGTCCCGTAGTTGACGGTCACAAAGATAGCCCTGACGTCATCACTTATCACGTCCAACAGATTCAAAGATGCTGTCCTGTTGGAGGTTTCCATGGTTTGTAATAACCCTTAGGGAAATCGTCCAAGTTCAGACATCTGGTGGCGTGGAAAAGCGTAATTATTTCTAAATGACGAATTTCAGGGCGTTTTTCAGGTTGTTATTCACGGTGACATTCAGTATTCAGGATGTTATTCTTGATGTTTTCAGGCTGCGTTTCGGGGTATTTCAAGCTAAGCCGCCCGAAGGCGTAGAGAAAGTGAAATGCGCGTCCAAGTTTGTAGTGTGAGTTTTAATGATACCCAAAATTTAGAACTTGTGTACCAAACACGGAGAAAATGAGTCGAAATTTCCATCACACATCTCTTCGTTGGGTGTTACCCAATGCCATTAGAAGTCTTACAATACAGCAAACTAAGTATGTCATGTGTCATATGCCGTGCCTTAAAGAACCCGATACCATTGGAGCGCATGAGAATCATTTTACCATATGCTAGTTGTCTGTTTCTATTAAAGTATTTTTTAACATTTAACTAAGAGTTTTCTTTGTTTCTAATAGAGCAGTTTAAAATAAAATAATTGTCCTGAAACTTTTTTGTCTCACTTCTTTAACATTGCAAGGCGGCGTTCTACTTAATAGTCGTGGGCTTTGTTTTCAATTTTCTAATGACACTACGAGATAACTGTGTATAAGTAAGTATAACACGGCTAATTGTTATTGCTAACTAAGGGGGAAAAAACATCTAATCATTACCATCAAGTATTACTTTGACACATTCTCTCTAATTATGTTGCACTGAACAGTTCTACAATTAATTGCTAAAAGATTATACGAACATTTCGATTGTTAAAATCTGGATGAAACCAGCTATAAATGCGACTGAATTTAAAAAAAAATTTGAAGAAGATTAGCAAATTCATAAAAGCGTTGAACCACCTTTTAATAACAAGTATGAATATATAATTAACTTCATTAGAAAACAAAACATCAAAGACAACGAATTATTTTGTGTGTGTGTGTAAATATTACTTACTTTAAATAAGATATAACATGTCGTGGAGGAATATTTTAAGATCAATGAAAAGTGCAAATTCCGTGATTAGTACGTAATTATATATTATCTGTCCTTGGAAGAGTGCGCCATTCGCTATACACCAAAGAAAAATAAGAGTTTGCCTAGAAATCTGAATACTGCGTGTTCAAATTCAAGCGAAACATAAGAATATAATCGGATGTAACAAGTTTGTATTAGGGTTTTGGCAAAATGATTTCTGAAATGAAATTCAGTGTAATGACTAAATGGTTCAGTGTTTGCATTCAATTCTTTCAATGCGTTCGTTGAGTTTTATCAGCGATACCTGAAGAGTGATCGAAAAATAAAAAGTTTTGCTTAAATTTAAAAAAAAATTTTTTTGATTCGATGCATTTTTTAGTTTCTTTAACTTATATAATACATTATTGTTAAATTTTTAAAAAAAAACACATTTTACCGTAAAAATATTTTGCTGGTTTGCTGAAAAATTATAGGACAAAGTCTTACATCTTCATGAAGTTTTTGATGTAATCATTTGTAAAATATTTTGGTGAGAAAACACACTACTACCATTGTAGAAATTATGTTTGCGTTGATAAAATTATAATCAATCTATAACCATCTCAGATAAATACATGTATTACGTATGAACACATGAATGAACAGATGTATAAAATCATTAGTGTACATATGAATTTACTCTGTTGCCAATGTGTATCTGTAAATTCAAATTATAATTGCTGTTTGCATATTAAACACGTTCTGGACGCCGATATCCGAGACTCACAACATGAAAAATCTCTTCGTTTTCTTCGACAACTAAAACCTTGCCCCTCCCCCATTAAAACATTTACTTTCCTCCCCCCGCCAAGACTTCTATGACCGCAACTCACAAGTTATTGTCCCTAAAACCCCACTGCCCCCACCCCGAATCATACATTCCCGGAACCCGAGTGGTAGGATCAACTACTTCAGTTAAGAAATTCTCCATGTTCTATATTTTTTATCTACACTTGCCGATACGTCTGCAATTCTTGACCTCGTTCTGATCGATCACTTATGTCATCAGTGATGATGTCAAAGGTCATCTTCTGGCTTGGCTGGTCTATGTTGGAAAGAGAGAGAGAGAGAGAGAGAGAGAGAGAGAGAGAGAGAGAGAGAGAGAGAGAGATAGAGATAGAGATAGAGAGAGAGATAAAAAAGACAATGAGAATGAAAGAAAGTGTTGGTAATGTAATGACGGATCTAGAGACGTGATTCTACTTCCTGCTTCTTTCTATTGTACATGTAATTATTTGAAAAGACGCGTGTAAAATACATATACATGTATAAATATAAATGTGCACAGTTCTCATCGCGTGAAGATATAAGTAAGTATGAGATTGCCACTACTCCCAGTTTAGAACACTCATTTCCCAACTCATGAAACATGGAAACAGTTATAGTAAACATATTTTGGCCATCAATGACAAATCTATATATGACGTTGAATCAATGATGTTATATTAAAAATGGCAAAGGTGATATTTTATTGCGCGAATGGTTAGGGGCTTATGTGATATACAAACAATTATGCATTCTCTATCACTAAATATTTTATGAACCCTTCTACAGCAAGTTTTTAAAAATGTTTGAACTTTAAATTTACCATCGTACGCAATTCTTGACGATGATTTTGATGTGCTCATTAACGTCGCATTGAAGCATACGTGTCTTAACGGTCCTGGAAAAGAATACAATATATAGTCCGTGCGCCACAAGCTTTCATTTTGTAAGCTTCCAAATATTTAAATTATTCCGGCGTAGCATAAGAATATTTCTTTCTTTTAGCGCCCATTCGAAGAAAAGCGCGTGCTTAAAAGAATATTATCTTTTCCCCCTTTACAACCAGTCTTCCCTATGGCGCAGTAGGCATTCCATCTTACCCATTTAGGATGTGGTATTAATAAAAACCAGAGAGTAATCTTTTTGAAGACAAACTGCAACATAATAAGGGACATCTAACATATAACTAACTATTTGAAACACTAACGACACATCGTCTAGGCATCGCTTTACGACAAGGGTCTCCAAACTACGGCCCGCGGGCCAGATGCGGCCCGCAAGGCCCTCTCATCCGGCTCCTGGAGACCTTTAAATCTCACACAAAAAAAAGATACTATTTTTACCTATAGTTTACCACAGAACTGTGTGTAGTTGGCCCCCAGACTGTTGTTTGACAGTTAATGTGGCCCTCCGGCAGAAAAGTTTGGATACCCCTGCTTTACGCGATTGTCGTACAATATTGTGTAGAGGTCGTTATCTGAGTTCGTTAAGGGGGTAGAAAATATCTTTCAGATGTCTAGTCTTCTAAAAAAAAGTCATTTGGGTTTCACAAACTAAGTAAGGCTTTATATTTATAATCAATGGCTTAAAAAGCTTCAGTTTTACATGTGACTTGACGTTTAAGGTGCTTCGGATTGCGTTCTCTGATAATGGGATCGCTGTCTGGTCATCGATTCATCATTAAGAGTGACGAAGCAGCAAATCCATACTTTTCGCAATGTGGTTCTATATTTAACACTGGTGCAGTAGTAGAGTACGACGGACACAGAGGCGTTGACGCTCTCCAGCAGAATGTTGAAAGATACGGCCACATAAAAGGCGTTCTGGAAATTCCCGCTCATGTTGAACTCTGGGACTAGCAGATACGAAGCGAGCACGGCGATGCTTGGTGTGTAGCACACGATGTATACGGTCGCCATGGTGATGATCATCCCAAGCGTCTTATTCACTTTATTGTTGGAATTTTTCAAAGTATTAGCGTCAGTGCTGGTGGCTTTATTTCTCCATTGGGATTTTCGTTTAATTTCCACAATAATCACAGTCGTGAAAACAATGGTTCCCAAAAAGGAGATAAGTTGAACAAAAGAGTGAAAGGAAAATGTCACAGAAGGATTTGCGGGGCCGGTGTATCCTGTATTTATTAAACCAAAAACCGTTTGATTTCGCGACAGATTGTATCTCCAACCGAGCTTATACTTGAGGTAAAATGGGATCAACGACAAACCCAGGCTAACGTAGATGACTGTCATGACTATCACGGTGACCTTGGCCGTGATTATTCTCTTGACTCGAAGCGGGAGCGTGACACTCAGGCTTCTCTCAAACGTGACAAAGGCCGTGATGCAGCTCGTTATCCTGCCGAAGGTACCGCGAGGGTACGACGCCACCAAGCTTTGCAAGTCGAGCGCGTCCACCGGTCTGACCGCCTCGGCGAAGGCCGGGTTGTTGCAGATGCTGAAGATGAGGACGAAGACCAGAGATCCGAGGTCCGCCACGGCCATGGGAAAACAGGCTGATGTTGACGTTGTCGCTGAAGCCCTGTCTGGTGAAGACCAGGATGTTGACGACGTTCGAGACTATTCCCAGGACGGCGAAGATGACGTTGAGGTAAACGACGTTGACCGTCGTAAACATATCTCTAACGTCATCGCTCGGTACCTGGGAATGACCGCCGTAGTATGATGTGTAGTTGTTGGACATGCTCAATCCCCATACCTACATTCCCTGCTAACTCATGATTATTAGGCCCTAAACATTTGCGGTATTCCCGATGTCGGTGTTGAACTAATCGGTTTTTTCCCCTTCTTTTTTCTTTAGAAGAAGCCTTTTTATACTGTAGTTTCTTTTCCTTACAATACAAGCCTAGATGCCTAGATAACAATGAAGTATGAACAGATTTTTGTCCTTAAACCTTTTCGGGTACTTTTCTGCTGTTTGTTTTGAATGTTTCACTGATTCTAATATCAGTTTAGTACATGTATATAACGCACGCACATTTGATTGATTAAATTTCATTTGTAATGTCTCCATTCGATCTTACTATTAAGTGAAAATAATAATTTCAAATAAGAGCTAATCTTTTTTCTTTAAAATGTTTATTTAACAGTATTCAATAAAAGAAAATTTGAATTTCCCGGCATGCTATTATTATTATAATGGGAATTTGAAACGTATATCCAATTCATTTAAATTAGGCTTCGTTTAAGAATATTAAATATGGGTTTAATAGTGCATTTAGTCGACAAGAAGTTTTTTTATACACGTTTTTTAACAGATGACGCCTGCTATGAGTTTCAGGTGGCTATTATCTGTTCACATCTATTTGCAAAACTGACATCACTGAAAATCAATCAAATCATTTTTCACGCACTGTCAAGTAGCAAACACTGCTCGAATGCCATCTCACTTCAACCCCACAGCTCACGCCCATTGTCTGTCATTAACAATACAATTTTTAAAAGAGAACTAATATTCTATCAAGCTGGAAATTCAAGATACTCATTTTAATCACAAACGCATTAAAATAAGAGGTCGTGTCATTATTATGTCGTACTTGAAATTTTCATGTTAGATCACGTTGGTGAATTTGAAATTCGATTATAATTGTGGATTTAACGCAATTAAATTCATCGAACCTTCCAATGGGAGAAAAGTCTCTCCAGGTTTTAAATTTTGTAGTTTTAGATAGATTTTCTTAAAGCATACTGTATAGTCGTCAAAGTGGAAGCACAGCTAGTCGTAACATATTTCCATTCAAACTAATCCATGTGTATTATCTCCAGGGGCGGACCCATGATAATCCATGTCTACATCGTGATGTCATGTCATTCAGGGACCGTGTGTCGTATGTCATTTCTGCCTTAAAGATGCGACAGTTTCATGGCACATACCTTGTGGTTTTTATCGGGGCTTTTCACTTGGACGAACTTTATTTTTACTATTATACATTCTGGCCTCTCAAACATCTGGGCAAGCCATCGGCTGGTAAAATCAATTGACCAATAACTTAATTTAACACCTAAACAAATCTTGTTCAACAGTTTAACTTCACGTTGGTTAATCATTAATATATCATGACTTCTAGTTCGTGTCTTTTATCAAGATCCCAAATATAAAAAATAAAAAAACTAAATTAAAAATTAAGAAGAAACGGACTCACATTTTTTTACAATTTATTTTTGAAACTAAAATTTATTGATTCAAATATATTTTAAAGAAATGTGTAACTTTTATTTGCTTAAATCGATCAAAAGCAATAAAATATAAATATTTGAAAATCATGCTATTTAGTATTATATCAGTAATACAAATACAACCTAAGTTATTTAAATAATAATTAATTCATATTTATTATAAATTCATCATTTAAGGAAAAATAAAAACCAACTCCAGATGTATTTCTTACATCTAAAAAATAAACTAAAATAAACATTAAATTGGGTTATCTCATAACACTACAATAATTTATCTTTTTATTTGCAGTCGCTGCAATTGTCAGCACATGCTACTGTTGTGCTTGCCGTTATGTGTTTCTCATGCGTAAAACGATTGCAGCTCAAGCAAAATAAACATCTTCCACACTCGCGGCTCTGTTTGCTCTCTAAGGTTGATGTATGTTGTTTTCGCCTGACGCGCCAGAAACTTCCATAGCTCTTACAACTGACGGTTGAACCCCATTACAGTATCTTGACCCACCGCAGTATGTTGTTGGTCGTCATCTCTAACCCAACTCCAATAAAAAAAAATCAATACCTCCAATTGGGCTTGGCTCTGTATTATTTCTTATTATTAAAAAAATAAAAAAATAAAAATCTAAACATCCAAATTATGAAAGCATTTACTGTTTCGACGCCAAGCATGTTTATAAAACATCACAGAAGTCAACTTGAAAAATGGCTGGCACAAGAATACTCTCAAACCAACTGGTCAGCACTGTCAACATCACTTTTTTTTTATTACGATTGATTCAAGGACAACGATGAGCTTCTTTTCATTAGACGTTGAATCGTCAAGAAAATGAGTGAAAAAAGAAACAGAAGTGGATTTTTTAAAATTATTATTATTGAAAAACACATTTTTAGCCGCTCATTGCTGACTACTGCTGCCCTATCTATCAATATAAAATAAAATATTTAAACAAATCTTTTTTTTAAAAAGGACACGCTTTTATTTACATATAGAAAGTGCACTAAAAAGAAGAAAATAAAAATGTTCAAACCGTGAACCTATCGACTGCACCTAAAAGCGTGGGGGCGCCCATCACAACTCATTTCTTTTTGCAACTACTCTTTTGCATATCGACCTTATCAATTCAATTTAATTAGTTAAACTTTATTGTCAATAACTTAAATGTGATTAAAAAGATATATTATTAATTACAAATTTATGTAATAAAAAAAGGTTCCCCAACTGAAAATTGAACCCCGCACCTCCAGGTCAGCTCTATTACACTATCACTAACAATTCGACCATCAATTTCTGACAAATTACGTTCTTTTTAAAATTATAATACAAACTCTTTACAACCCACTTCTGACATCAATACTTTGAAATTGCGTGTATCCCTCTAGGGCGAATTGAGGGCGAATTGAGGCGTGGTTCATTGGGTGAGCAATAATATAGACATAAACTAAAAATGCATTCATTTAATTACGGTGCATTCGATCGACATTAGACCAAACTTCTTCTGAGTTTTTAATGACTCATTTTAATCGGAATCAGTATCAGATCCTTCACTGGTAGTATCATTAGAACCTGCACTGCCTGTATCATTAGAACCTGCACTGCCTGTATCATTAGAACCTGCACTGCCTGTATCATTAGAACCTGCACTGCCTGTATCATTAGAACCTGCACTGTTAGTATCATTAGAACCTGGGGGATACGGTGGTCGAAGTGGCAGCGCGCTCGACTGGCGTACCGATGGTCACGGGTTCGAATCCATGGCAAGCCAAGGATCTGTTCCCAGGGCCTAGGGCGTCCCCGAGTTCACCCAGCTTCGAGTGGGTACCTAACACTAGTTAGGGAAATAAAAGGCGGCTGGGTAATGCGTGGAACCCTTATAGCCGTGGCCTGTGAACGCTGCATTACTTGCCGAAATCAACTGTTGCCTTGCAGATGGTCTTGGCTGACCAAAGGCTATGGAAGCACATCCAGATAAAACAGCAGGCTGAAGTCGGAGACCACGGGCCAATTGGCGCAAAACTCGTCGGCACGCAAAACTCAACTCAAAATTGAGAACAAAGAAGAAGAATTAGAACCTGCACTGCCTGTATCATTAGAACCTCCACTGCCTGTATGATTAGAACCTGCACTGATTGTATAATTCGAACCTGCCCTGCCTGTATCATTAGAACATGTGTTGCTAGAATCAACATATTATGCATTTCCTCAACTCTTTGATGTCCGAATTTTTTTCTGTATGTTAAACAAGTGTAATTATTACCCGACAAAAATGTATCTCGTGTGAGTGAGGTTTGTAGTGTTCAAAGTCGAATTTTGTCTGGTTGAGAAAAGTCGCGCTACTATTTTAAAATTAATATCTATAAAATAAATTAAACTTAAGTCATTACATGTAGCGCCAAAATGCTGTTTGGATTTGAGGTAAATAGATCCCATCTAGAAATATACATTAATTTCCCAAACCCACGTAGTGGGATTCATAGATCCAACTTATTAAGATACACAGGTATCCCCCCTCCCCCAAATTACAAGACACAGCAATACTGCTACTGGCTGGCACACCCTGCGCTTGAGATCGCAAGGCACAAACGCTCTCTAAAGACACACCCGGGTCGACTTGTCATTGACTTAAACTTGAAAAGATTAATGACCAACTACGCACAGGACACCATGAAGATCACGTGGAAGGTCGTCCTGAAGTTGACACTGGTGGCATAATACAAGACGACCCCAATAGATGAGTTCACGCTCTCCAGCAGGAAGTTAAAGGACGCCGCCACGTAGAACGCGTTTTGGAAATAACCGTCTGTGCCAAACCCCGGCACCAGCTGACTCGCTGCGAGAACCGCGATGCTTGGGCTGTAGCAGACGATGTAGGCTGTGGCCATTGTCGCTATCATCACGGTGGTTTTCGTAGTTTTTCTCTTTGTGGTCTTGGCAGCGATCGCGCTCGTGACCACCGTGCCTTTTCTCCATTTTGTCCTTTTTCTAATCTCAACGATGATAATCACTGTGCAGACTATGGTAGTTATGAAAGAAATTATTTGAACTCCTGTGTGGATGGAAAAGCTGATGAAAGTGTCTGCCGGACCATCGTAGCCGGTTAGGATGACGCCCAGCACGGTGGTGTTGCGCGAGAAGTCGTACCGCCATCCGAAATTTAGGCCGAGGTAAAATGGGATCAAGGTGAGACCGAAAAAAAGGTAAATGGCCAGCATGACGGAAGTGGTCACTCTCGGCGTGACAAGTGATTTCACCTGAAATGGTAGCACGACGCACATGCACCTCTCGAAGGTGATGAAAGCCGTGATGCAGCTCGTGATCCTCCCCAGCGTCCCTCGGGGCAGCGCCGCGAACAGAAGCTGAAAATCTAGCGCCTCCATCGTCGGTCTGACCGCCTCGGCGAAGGCCGGGTTGCTGCAGATGCTGAAGATGAGGACGAAGACCAAAGAGCCGAGGTCGGCCACGGCCAGGGAAAACAGGCTGATGTTGACGTTGTCGCCGAAGCCCTGCCTGGTGAAGACCAGGATGTTGATGACGTTTGACCCGATGCCCAGAACGGCCACGATGACGTTGAGGTAAACCATGTTGACCGTTGTAAACAAAGCCCTGACGTCATCGCTCGGGGTCTGGGAATGATCGTTAAGAGACCAGGTTTTGTTGACGGACATGTTAGTCAATTTGACTGTTGGTCTTATATATCTACCCAACGCTCTGAATCCCGTTTTTGTTTTTAATTAATACATAACTTTAAATTCTGCTCAGCTTAACATTGCGTTTGAATGTGTTCTTGACCGGGATAAAGATGTCTGAAGTCGTACTTTTTAATATCAGTGCCTCTAATTGTTTTATTAATTCAGGAATACATTTCTGGGTATTTAAACCGCTCAATATTTCTCAGTTCCCACGACTATATAATTTGTTTTCCGGGTAAGCATACGCGTAATGTATTGGTGCATACGTTTATTTATGGGTAAATACCTACAATTTATAGTTGTCACGTGATGTACAATAACAATTATACATACACATTCTACTTTAATTGTTGAGTAAAACATTTTTTTTTCAGTGAGCTGCTAAATATAATTCTCGTTATTATGAATGAAAAAAAAATCCTCTTCCGAATCAAGTACAATTTTGACGGGTAGGTTTTGGGCGTGACTGTTAGATTTAATAATAGGGCGTTGTAAAGAACCATCATTACCGACATTGTGCTCTTATACACGTCGGCTGTAGGGTTAAATTAATGGTATTTTAACGGTACGCCTGTTAAATGGAATGGACTCTGTTGTTTGATATGACTTGCTCATGTTGAGAAAGAAATGACCCCAGTGTTTTAACATTACACATCATCTCAGCGGATTCCTAGAAATGTGTTTAACCAATCGATACACACATTCTCATACGGTGTGAAACTGTCAGGTCAAAGGTGAATGAATGCTTTGATCTACAGGATTAAAGCATCATCTGTTACCGACACATTCGATGGATATCCAATAATAATTATGTAAATACTCTCCTTGCTCGGAAGACATCAAATTATCGTACCTACAGTCAAGATAGCACCCCCCGCACCCTCCTCCCCCGCCTTTCGATCGTAATAATATGTCATTATACTCCACCCTAACCCTAGTTATGTAGTTTTGTTGTTTTCCTAATGCAGTACAGTATTAGAAGTGGTATAGGCATTACTTGACTTAGACTTGTATGTTTCTCTGCCATAGGTACATACAGTTTTTTATACTTTCATTGTACTCCAGACATTCGTCTTTATATCCATCTTGTAGTTAGATGTACATTTTATAATAAAATGCAAGAACACACAATTTTTGTGAATTAAACAATAAATATAAGTAACGAAATACAGGTTATAAATGAAATACATTTTGAACTATACTCTAAGGCAAAGTACTCAATGGAGAAAAGACTATATTTCCATATATTTCCTTTCTTTCTTTCTGTCTCTTTCTCCGTGTCTTTCTCTCTCTCTCTCTCTCTCTCTCTTTCTCTCTCCCTCTTTCTCTCTCTCTCTCTCTCTCTCTCTCCTCTCTCTCTCTCTCTCTCTCTCCTCTCTCTCTCTCTCTCTCTCTCTCCTCTCTCTCTCTCTCTCTCGTCTCTCTCTCTCTCTCTCTGTCTCTCACTATACCTTGGAAATTAATGACAAAACCTGACCCCTTTTGCCTGACAAATAATTTCAGAACCAACATGCTATTGTGATGAATTTTATTTCTATAAAACGATAGTAAATAAGAAAAGAAATAAAAGTCACTATTGAGTAAAACTATCCCGCGCCCTTCCAATTTTCAACCTACTAAACATTTTTAGGAAGTTCGTCCTGTAGTTGACGCTCATGTTGTAATACAGGAAAACCCCGATCGTAGAATTGAAACTCTCCAGCACGAAGTGAAAAGACTTGACGACGTTGAAAAGGTTCTGAAAACGTCCCAGGTCGCTGAAGTTCGGAACCAGTATCACGATGGCCAGGACTGCGACCCCCGGGCCGTAGCAGACGATGTAGATAGACGACATCGTGGCCAACATCCTCGTGGTCTTGGTGACCTTCTTGTGGGAAGTCTTTGCGGCGTTGGCGGCAGAAGAGGCCGTCGCCTTTCGCCACTTGTAGTTGCCTCTGATTTCGGCGATAAGGATGGCGGTGCAAACTATTGAAACAGTGTAAGAGATGATGTGAACAAAGACGTGGACTGACATTGCGTCGTTGATATCTGCGGGCTCCATGTATCCCGTCTGCACGGTGCCAATAATTGTTTTATTTTTTGCGGCATCGAATTTCCAGCCCAAGTTGAGGGTAAGATAAACAGGTATCAGAGTCGCGGCGAGGCCGGCAGAGATAAAGGTTATGGCGAAGATCGTGACCCTGGCAGTTATCAATCGTTTGACCTTGAACGGCAGCAGGACACAAATGCACCTCTTGAAGGTGATGAAAGCCGTGACGGCACTGATGATCCTCCCGAAAACATTGCGGGGGTATATCAAGACGAGGTAATTGAATTCGCTGGCGTCTAGAGGGGAGATCGTCGCTGCGAAGGCCTCGTTGGTGCAGAGGCTGTAGAGCAGCCCCGACAAGAGTGACCCGAGGTCGGCCACAGCCAGGGTAAACAGGCTGATGTTGACGCTGTCCTTGCAGCCCTGTTTAGAGAAAACAAACACGTTGATGGCGTTCGAGCAGATCCCGAGGATGGCGAAGATTAAGTTGATGAACACCAAATTGGCGGTGACCAACACAGCTGTGACTTCATCGCTCAGGATTTGAGATTGTTCGTTAAAAGACAAAGTGCTGTTATATTCCATGTTTAAAACGCGTTCGTATAGCCTCTATGAGATGAAGGAAGCTTAACATATAATACTATATATACCGGTACGTAATATGTTTTTAACTTGTTTTTGGAAGGTCAACCGAAGTTGATAGGAGTTTGAAATACATAACGCCACGCAATTACCGCCTGCTGAATTTTGCTGGTGAAATTTTTTTTAATCTATATAGAATCGTATACCCGATGTTAGCGGTCATTACTGTAGTATCTGTAATAAGTCTATATGCGGGACGATCGTCAGTGAACTTACTGCGAGACTGTCATCAGTGACCTTACTGCGGGTCGGTCGTCAGTGATCTTACTTGTTCGAAGCACGTTATAGACTGAGTGGCAAGTGGATCTAGCACAAATTAAACTACATAAATATGTCTCTGCCTTGCACTGCTGAAACGTAATGTGTCTAAACTTTAAAATACACCTGACGGCACCCTCGTGTGGTAGCTAGCAATCTATGAACACATTTACTGCACCATTTGATTTTAAATAGCTTTAAAGTATCCCTATATCCGTCATCAGTAATTGAGTTTCGGGTTATTTCAGACACTCATCACATTACTTGGGGAGATGTACGTATATTGATACCCAAAATTGCACCTCTACTTTCGCGTTGAAATGTTTATCAACTGTATGATATCGTTATATCGTGAGCATTATTATGTCTATTTAGTTTATTACAGTTTCATAGTTTCAGGTAGTTTCCTTCATCTAGTTCAAAACATTGGGTGGTTTAGAAGTCTCTTAACAGTTTGGGGTGTTTCTAGACAAAAACCATTATGTACAATTTTAAATCATTCTATCCAATCAAATTGATCCACGATACGCAATCTCAGCTCTCTTAGCAAACCGCCACCGATACTTTAAAAAAAAATATATAAAAAAAATAAATGTATAAATTTACTGAAATTGTATTCAATGGAATTTTGAAGAAATATTAAATCAATGGGATGAAAAGTTTTGCCATTTTCGTGTTTCACTTCTAAGATATCATTAGTCCCAGTGTTGTAACAATTTTACCCCAGTCTAACGTCATTAGGTATTATTTTCTTGTCTTGGGTAGGGTAATTTGGTTCTATTACAGATGTTAAACACATTTTAATGGAACCTTTATCAAAAGTAGTATAACGTACCAGGAAGTACGTTAATAGACAATGTTTACATAACGTGAGACCCGTTGTTCTGACTTATGGTTTCGTTAGGAATCGGACAACATTTTGATGCATGTTTTCCTTGTTTGTCACTCGTATAAAAAGTTAATGTAGCAGTTCAGTCACATTTGTTGTCTGTTTGATGACAAGTCAGACGAACGTTGAACTAAGTTGATGTGCGTGGATTCTTGTCAATTTATTTCAGTTAGTTGTATTAACTATTAGCAATAAGAAAGATGTAAATCATAATGAGAAATAGTCTCTTTAACACCATTTGTGTAGTGATCATCTTTAATGGCAGTCTTTTTGTTTGAATGAACGAGTGAGTAAATGGCAGTCTCACTGTGTGAGTAAATGGCAGTCTCACTGTGTGAGTAAATGGCAGTCTCACTGTGTGAGTAAATGGCAGTCTCACTGTGTGAGTAAATGGCAGTCTCACTGTGTGAGTAAATGGCAGTCTCACTGTGTGAGTAAATGGCAGTCTCACTGTGTGAGTAAATGGCAGTCTCACTGTGTGAGTAAATGGCAGTCTCACTGTGTGAGTAAATGGCAGTCTCACTGTGTGAGTAAATGGCAGTCTCACTTTGTGAGTAAATGGCAGTCTCACTGTGTGAGTAAATGGCAGTCTCACTGTGTGAGTAAATGGCAGTCTCACTGTGTGAGTAAATGGCAGTCTCACTGTGTGAGTAAATGGCAGTCTCACTGTGTGAGTAAATGGCAGTCTCACTGTGTGAGTAAATGGCAGTCTCACTGTGTGAGTAAATGGCAGTCTCACTGTGTGAGTAAATGGCAGTCTCACTGTGTGAGTAAATGGCAGTCTCACTGTGTGAGTAAATGGCAGTCTCACTGAGTGAGTAAATGGCAGTCTCACTGTGTGAGTAAATGGCAGTCTCACTGTGTGAGTAAATGGCAGTCTCACTGTGTGAGTAAATGGCAGTCTCACTGTGTGAGTAAATGGCAGTCTCACTGTGTGAGTAAATGGCAGTCTCACTGTGTGAGTAAATGGCAGTCTCACTGTGTGAGTAAATGGCAGTCTCACTGTGTGAGTAAATGGCAGTCTCGCTGTGTGAGTAAATGGCAGTCTCGCTGTGTGAGTAAATAGCAGTCTCACTGTGTGAGTAAATGGCAGTCTCTTCGTGTGAGTGATTGACAGTCTCTTTGTGAGGCGTGAATGGCAGTCACAGGAGCGTGACATATATTTACATTAACTTCATGTTGATTGATTTTAAAAATTAAATTAAATTTTTGCAGTACAGATTGACCCACAAACAGTGTGCAGCATTGTGATTTGTTGCTTGTCACTTTTGTATAATTAAAGCCAGTTGTTGGTGTTTAAAGGCAGGGATTGGAGGATAAAGGCAAACGTTGGCAGGTGTTGTGTGTATGAAGGCAAATGTTGCCAGGTGTTGTGTGTATGAAGGCAAATGTTGGCAGGTGTTGTGTGTATGAAGGCAAACGTTGCCAGGTGTTGTGTGTACGAAGGCAAACGTTGGCAGGTGTTGTGTGTATGAAGGCAAACGTTGGCAGGTGTTGTGTGTATGAAGGCAAACGTTGGCAGGTGTTGTGTGTATGAAGGCAAACGTTGGCAGGTGTTGTGTGTATGAAGGCAAACGTTGGCAGGTGTTGTGTGTATGAAGGCAAACGTTGGCAGGTGTTGTGTGTATGAAGGCAAACGTTGGCAGGTGTTGTGTGTATGAAGGCAAACGTTGGCAGGTGTTGTGTATGAAGGCAAACGTTGGCAGGTGTTGTGTGTATGAAGGCAAACGTTGCCAGGTGTTGTGTGTACGAAGGCAAACGTTGGCAGGTGTTGTGTGTATGAAGGCAAAGTTGGCAGGTGTTGTGTGTATAAAGGCAAATGTTGATGCAATTCCTAGTACACATCTGTTAACGAACAATTTGATAGATTTCCATGAACAATGATCTACAATTTATATTCTAAATACTCTCATAGCTCAGACGATGTCAAATTATCTTACCATACATTTTAGGATTGCCACCCCCCCTTTTTTTTTATAGATCGTAATATGTCATTATACCCCAGCCTAACCCTAGTTATTTTGAGTTTAAAGTTGTTTTTCTCGTGCAGAACACACAGTATTATATTGATGTAGGTATGCATTACTTGTCTTAGACTTGTGTGTTTCTCTGCTACTTGATTTCAGTTAGTTTATTCTTTCACTTGAAACAAAATTAGAGACACATGATCTTCAAACATTCGACTTTAGATATATCTTGTAGCACGAGTTGCATGTAATAAAGTGGAAGAACACATATAATTAATTGGAATTACACACTACATGTAGCCTAATTATGATTTCACAGGTAATACAATTTTAGGAGTAAAAGCTTGTAATCGAAGGCTAAGTGCACAATAGAGAAAAATTTACATTTCAATATAACCATTCCTTAATTAAAATTAAGGAATGGCTATATTGAAATGTAAATTTTTCTGTCTCCCCCCTCCCCTCCAATCACTCTCTTTTTATCTCTCATTCATATATATATATATATATATTCGACAACGGGACGTAACTTTCAGTCAAGTCATACGGGCCAAGCAGCTTTAATGCTATTGTCCGCTATGGGGGATTTTAACTATTCAGATTTCTTAACTTTAGACAACTTAGTACGTCTTTTTCAAATCAGTTTTTTCTGCTAGGAAGGTCTACATGTGTTAACGAACACAAGAAACAGAAGTGAATTCAAAGGGCGTGGGTATGTAAGGGAACAAATAAGAATTATTTTTTTTATTTTTTATTTTTTTTATTTTTTTTTAACAGTCAACATCTTTGAAAGCCTGAAAAAAAAATAAATATATATATATATATATATATATATATATATATATATATTATATATATATATATATATATATATATATATATATATATATATATATATATATATATATATATATATATATATATATATATATATATATATATGACCCAATTAAGGTCCATTTTAAGTATGTTTGGGATAGGAGTGGGGGTAGGAGTGATCTTTAAGTTATTGTGTGATGTATACCTAGTGTTTTGGCGAGTGTTATTGGAAAGGTAAATATGCTACTGGGAGTGGGGGCAGAGGGAATTTAGGTATCTTTACAAAGGACTATCTAACCACATGCCATTTTTATTGTCCCATTACATCGTGGCTTTGATGGGGGTGGGGGGAAGACAGATCAAGACAAGTCTACCGAGACCAGGGACTGTGCGTTAGCCGGCACATAATGGTATGTTACAGAGACCTGACTAAGTGGCGACCACAGGACAACGTGCGCTGTTGAGGGTTATTGAAAAGGTAAATACAGGGAGTGTGTGTAAAAAGAATGTACGTACCTTTTTCTGACCGCATTGCCTTTTTATTGTCTGATCACATCGGATTGGGGTGGGATGGGGTGGAGTTGGCTTGGAACGACTTTTCTACAGTCGCTTTTCAAGGGATTATAAAAGAGGGACATTAGTTGCTCTACTTTAGTTGCTCAGAAATTACGTATGTGATGATAACGTAAAAATGGAAACTACTGTGGAATATGGATTGACGAAACGAGGGAAAAAATCCTTGATTCTTGCTAACTATGAATACTGGTTTCATAAGAAGACAAAAAAAAAGAAAAAATGAAATGCAATGGAGGTGTTGCAAGTTTACGTCTTTGAAGTGCCACGCCAGATTAAACACGTTGGATCATTACAAACATACACCCGCATCAACACCTTGACCCACCTGAGAGGAATGGCACATTTATCTCAATCTTGAATTTGCAATGTATGTCAACTGTTTGTAAGTGTAAATACTTTTTTCAATTGTCCTATTATAAAATAAATGTTAAAAATAATATTTCATATTTCATACTGTTTTATAAATATTAAACTATATTATTTTTTACATTCTACTATTATAAATTAAACGTAAAAAATAACGAATTGATACTATTTTTATTTTTTTTTAGAGATAATAAATAATAGTATTAAACTAGGGCCTATATTAATTTTTTCAATCCTACTATAATAAAACAAACGTTAAAAATAACTATTTCATACTGTTTTCAGTTTGAAAAAGATAATATTAAGATATTTATTTTTATACCGAAAATATATTTAACACATAAATAAATAAAATAATAACAAAGAATAAATAACACCATTTAACGCCTTAGAAAGGGAAGGATCGAATTGTCCGGGGTCGAAACACCATGTTGTCGAAACGTCCCATGGTCGAACTGTCCGGGGTCGAACTGTCCGGGGTCGAACTGTCCGGGGTCGAACTGTCTGGGGTCGAACTGTCCGGGGTCCAACTGTCCGGGGTCGAACTGTCCGGGGTCGAATCGTCCGTGGTCGAACCGTCCGTGGTCGAACCGACCGGGATTGAAACATCCTGGGGTCGAAACGTCCTGTGGTCGAACTGGCAGGGTCGAACCGTCCGGGGTCGAAGTGTCCGTAATTCCTCCTTTATATGTCATCTAGTCTGTATGGCATCTGTCCGTCTACGAAAGACGATAGATTTATCTTTATTATTTGCAGCTCTTGGTGTGGCTGATGAGACCAATCCTTGAGTGGCAGTCTCTTCTGCATGACACATACACGAAAGCAGTGGGGCAGTGTTGCCTGGCCTTTCTCCTCGCTCTTTTCCCGACTGCTTCAGCCCTAGTTTGCTCCTCTGCTCTTAGTGACCCTTCTTTCACTATAGCCCGCCACATGGACCTATCCTCTGCCAGGTTTTCCCAGTTTTGTATATCAATTTTGGCTACTTTCATGTCTCTCTTGCATATGTCCACGTATCTGAGACATGGCCGACCAACCGACCTTTTCCCTGTCGCCAGCTCGCTGTAAAGCACATCTTTGGGTATGCGACCAGTTTGCATCCTCTTGACGTGTCCAAGCCAACGGAGGCGTCTTTGGCTTAATATTGCTGCAATACTACTCATGCTTGCTTGAGCCAGGACCTCTGTGTTGGGAACTTTCTCTTGCCATTTGATGTCCAAGATGCGGCGCAGACATCTGAGGTGGAAGCTATTGAGCCTTCTTTCATGCCTGGTATAGTTGGTCCAAGACTCGCATCCATAGAGGAGTGTGCTCAGTACGCAGGCTTGGTTTACCTGCAGCTTAGTCCTTGCTGTGAGTTTGGCATTGGACCAGACTATTGTGTATAGTCTAGCCATAACAGTTGCTGCCTTCCCTATCCTACTACTTATCTCTTCTTCCAGTGATAGGGTGCACGAGTTGTTTGATCCCAGATAAGTAAAACTGTCAACAACATCCAGGTTGCAGTCGTCAATGGTGATAGTCGGGAGAGAGGCAGCATCCTGTGCCATAATGTTGGTTTTCTTTATACTTATGGTCAGGCCAAACTCTTTGCAGGCAGCGGAGAAGCTGGATACAAGGTTCTGCAGGCCGTCTGCTGTGTGGGATATTAAGGCGGCATCGTCTGCAAATAAGAGCTCGCGCAGCAAAATCTTCCTTATTTTGGTCTTGGCTCTAAGTCGGGCAATATTGAATAATCTCCCGTCAGCTCTGGTGTGTATGTATATCCCCTCGCTGTTGTTCTTGAAGGCATACTGGAGTAAGATGGAAAAGAATATTGCGAATAGAGTAGTTGCCAACAAGCATCCTTGCTTTACTCCACTATTTGCTGGGAAAGCCTCAGAGGTGGCACCGTTATAGCACACTGTGCCCTGCATGTTTTCGTGGAATTGCTTGATGATGTTAAGCAGATGTGTAGGGCAGCCTATTTTTACTAAGATCTGGAAAAGGCCGCTTCTGCTGACAAGATCAAAAGCTTTAGTTAGGTCGACGAACGCGATGTATAGAGGCATATGTTGCTCCCTGCATTTGTCCTGCAGCTGGCGCAGAGAGAAGATCATGTCTATCGTTGATCTTCCGGCTCGAAAGCCGCACTGCGATTCTGGGAGTACACGCGATGCTAGGGTCTGCAGGCGTGTTAATGCAACTCGGGCGAAGGCTTTTCCAACTATACCGAGGAGAGAGATTCCACGATAGTTATTGCAGTCACTCTTGTCTCCTTTATTTATATACAGTGTAACGATGTTGGCATCTTTTAACTCCTGTGGTATCTGCCCCTGTTCCCAGCACAGAGTGAGGAGGTCATGCAAAGGCTGTAAAAGCATTTCTTTTCCACATTTGAGAACTTCTGGTGGAATTCCATCATTACCAGGGGCTTTCCCGCAGGCTAGGCAATCTATGGCTCTACTTAGCTCGACCATTGTGGGTAGGCTATCGAGCTCTTCCATAACCGGCAGGTCTGGGATATCGTCCAGGGCAGCAGTTGAGACATGGTTTATAGTTGCGTACAATTCCAGGTAGTGCTCGATCCTGGACCACGTCTTCTAGTAAACAACTACACAAAAAGACAAGTGTGTTGACAACATTTGGTTCAAGTGATGAGCGGGTCTAATTGACAATATAACCAGCCAAACTGAACGTAAAGGGTTAATGGATTCAGGAACCTTCATCTCCATTTTGTAACGCAATAATTTATCAGAAGAGTTGTCATTTTCTGTCTCCGAATCAGACAATATTACTGCCATTAACTTAATACGCTTTTCATTTGGTTTGATCAGTAGGCGAAGTGTTAGAACCATGGTAGGCAAGCGATTTCTCACAATGGATACAATAAAATGTATTAACATTTTGAACATTCCCGTCAGTCAATAGTTTAAAACCGAAATGTTCGTGTAATCGTCTGGAAATTAGTTATTATTTATCGGCCGCTAATTTTTAGAATAATTTTTTTACTTTTGGACTTCCAATAATTTGTAAATGATGCGACAATTAATCGTTAAATATAATTCAAGCGTTAAAATTTTTTAACGATTAATCAAGAAATTAATCGTTTATTTCCGAGGCCCTAATTTATAGTAGAAAAAACCTTCTACAGTCTGACTGCTAAATTTCAGCTCGAATTGATCACGGGAAAACATGTTTAACATAGTGCGCACCGCGAGACCGATTAGCAATTAAAAGCATTGACATTTAGTTGATTTACAGATCGTGAATATATTTTTAAAAAGTATCGTCAATATAATACGCACCACACAACGCGACAGGAAAGTATTAAAAAGGTTGTTCAATATAATACGCACCGCGGCACTCTAGCACAAAAATTAGCATGCTACATAGAGATAAATATAGATGATGCAAAAATTAATTAATTTAATAACAGTAACTTCGGTCGTTCTGAAATTTTGACAGATCATTCTTATCATCGGTACGAGTCTGCCTGTAAAATTTCAAATGGCTAGCATACGAGGAAGTGGGTTAAAAATAGATCCAAAGTTTTTCGGCAAACAAGGCATCAAGCAACTAGACGACATGAGTTAATATAAAGGATTTAAAAACTGGACCTCATTTCCTTACAAATATATAAACAAGCAACGTGCCATTTTTATATAATTTTATTTCTATAAAAGGATAGAAAATATAAAAAAAAGAAACAGTCACTATTTAGTAAAACTATCCCGCGCCCTTCCAATTTTCAATCTACTAAACATTTTCAGGAAGTTTGTTCTGTAGTTGACGCTCATGTTGTAATACAGGAAAACCCCGATCATAGAATTGAAACTCTCTAGTACAAAGGTTAAAGACAAGCCCACCTCAAAAAGGTTCTTAAAACGTCCCAGGTCGCTGTATTTCGAAACCAGTATCACTATGGCCAGGACTGCGACGCCCGGGCTGTAGCAGACGATGTAGACAGACGACATCGTGGCTAACATCCCAGTGGTCTTGGTGACCTTCTTGTGGGCAGTCTTGGCGGCGTTGGTGGCAGAGGAGGTCGTCGCCTTCCGCCACTTGTAGTTGCCCTTGATTTCGGCGATAAGGATGGCCGTGCAAACTACTGAAATAGTGTAAGATATGAAATGAACAAAGACTTGGACCGAAATCGCGGAGCTTATATCTGCGCGCCCCGTGTATCCTGTACGCACGGTGCCAATTATTGTTTTGTTTTTGGCGGCATCGAATTTCCAGCCTAAGTAGATGTTAAGATAAACAGGTATCAAAGTCGCGGCGATGCCGGCATAGATGAAAGCCACGGCGAAGAGTGTGACCCTGGCCGTTATCAGTCGTTTGATCTTAAATGGCAGCAGGACACAGATGCACCTCTCGAACGTGATGAAAGCTGTGACTGCACTGATGATTCTCCCGAAAGCGTTGCGAAGATGTATCGAGACGAGGTACTTGAAGTCGCCGGCGTCTAGAGGGGAGATGGTCGCAGCGAAGGCCTCGTCGGTGCAGAGGCTGTAGAGCAGCCCCCACAGGAGTGACACGAATTCAGCTACGGCCAGGGCCAACAGGCTGATGTTGACGCTGTCCTTGCAGCCCTGTTTGGAGAAAACCAACACGTTGATGGCGTTCGAGCAGATCCCGAGTATGGCGAAGATGACGTTGATGAACACCAAGTTGGCTGTGACCCACGCAGCAGTAACGGCATCGTTCAGGATTTGTGGTTCATCAAAAGAGAAAGTACTTTTGAATTCCATGTTTAAAATGTTTACATATAGTTTCACTCAGAATTTGAAACGCGTACGTATGGCGTCAATCAGATAATGAAACGTTTAAATATGTAAGGCTTTATATGCGCGGACATAATGTGTCTTTAACGCGTTTTTCTTATTAACGTTCTGGCCCTTTTGAAATTTGCTGAATCGTTCGGGTGTTAAAATACTTAAATCCTTATCAAAAAGCATACCCGATGTTACGGGTCATTAATATAGTATCTGTAATAGGTCTATCTGCGAGACGGTGTTCTGAGAACCTATTTGCTTGAAACAAGATATAGACTGAGTGACAGTTGATCTAACATGAATTAAACTACATACATTTTTCTCAGCTCTGTACTGGTGAAACGTAATGTTACATTGCTCACATAGAGCGCAATCATTTCGCACCTATGCGCGTACTGTCCTAAAATACACCGACGTGCACACTGGCGTGATGGCGCTGTCGGTGAACAAGTTTACTGAACCTTATGATGTTAAAATGTTTGAGAGTATCCTTATATTGGATATCAGTAATTGGGTTTTGGTTTATTTCAGTCTCTTATCACATTACTTGGGAAATGTTCGTTTATTGATATCCGAAATTGCACCTCTACTTTCACGATGAAATGTTTTAGAAAAATAAGTCAGCAATCATCGTCATATCCAATTTCTTTTTTTAAAGTTTCATAACTATTGGTAGTTTCCTTGAAGCTCAAAACTGAACTTTGTTTTGAAGTCTATCATTAGTTTAGGCTATCTCTCAACAAAAACCATTATTATTATGTAAAATTTAAAATAATTCTATCCAGTCAAATTGATCCAAGATAAGCTCCCTCAGCTTCCAAAACAAAACCACCAACAAAACAAAAAGAAAGACAAAAAATAAACGTCTTCTAAAGTTAGTGACATTTTGTTCAATCGAACTGTGCTAAATATTAAATCAATGCTATTCAAAAGTTTTTGCCATTTCCGATTTTCACGTTTACCCAGTGTTGTAACATTGTTTCCCTCCAATCTTACGTCATTTGGTATTATTTTCTTCTCTGGAGTCGGTAAATTTGGTTTTATTACAGATGTTAAACACATTTTAATGGAGCCTTTATCAAAAGTGTGATAACGTTCCAGGAAGGATAATCGTTACAAAACGTGAGACCCGTTGTTCTGACTTTTGACTTCGTAAGGAATAAATACCATTTTTATATGTTGCTTATTTGTCACTCCCATAATGAGTTTGTGCAGTAATTTTGTCACATTTGTTGTCTGTTTGATGACAAGTAAGACGAACGTTGAACTAAGTTGATGTGCGTGGATTCTTGTCACTTTTCTTCAGTCCGTTGTATTGACTATTGGTATTAAAGGGATGTCATTTGAGAGAGAATTGGGTTCTTTAAATTGCTGTGTGTTGTGATCAACTTTAATGTGGGTATCTCTGTATGACTGAATGGCAGTCTCTTTGTGTGAATGAATGGCAGTCTCTTTGTGTGAGTGAATGGCAGTCTCTTTGTGTGACAGAGTGGCATTCTCTTTGTGTGACAGAATGGCAGTCTCTTTGTGTGAGTGAATGGCAGTCTCTTTGTGTGAGTGAATGGCAGTCTCTTCGTGTGACAGAGTGGCAGTCTCTTTGTGTGACAGAATGGCAGTCTCTTTGTATAAATGAATGGCAGTCTCTTTGTGTGAGTGAATGGCAGTCTCTTTGTGTGACAGAATGGCAGTCTCTTTGTGTGAATGTATGGCAGTCTCTTTGAGTGAGTGAATGGCAGTCTCTTTGTGTGACAGAATGGCAGTCTCTTTGTATAAATGAATGGCAGTCTCTTTGTGTGAGTGAATGGCAGTCTCTTTGTGTGACAGAATGGCAGTCTCTTTGTGTGAATGGGTGACAGTGTCTTTGTGTGAGTGAATGGCAGTCTCTTTGTGTGAATGAGTAACAGTGTCTTTGTGTGAGTGAATGGCAGTCTCTTTGTGTGAGTGAAGGGCATTCTCTTTGTGTGAATGACTAACAGTGTCTTTGTGTGAGTGAATTGCAGTCTCTTTGTGTGAGTGATGGTAGTCTCTTTGTGTGAGTGAATGTCAGTCTCTTCGTGTGACAGAGTGGCAGTCTCTTTGTGTGACAGAATGGCAGTCTCTTTGTATAAATGAATGGCAGTCTCTTTGTGTGAGTGAATGGCAGTCTCTTTGTGTGACAGAATGGCAGTCTCTTTGTGTGAATGTATGGCAGTCTCTTTGAGTGAGTGAATGGCAGTCTCTTTGTGTGACAGAATGGCAGTCTCTTTGTATAAATGAATGGCAGTCTCTTTGTGTGAGTGAATGGCAGTCTCTTTGTGTGACAGAATGGCAGTCTCTTTGTGTGAATGGGTGACAGTGTCTTTGTGTGAGTGAATGGCAGCGTCTTTGTGTGAATGAGTAACAGTGTCTTTGTGTGAGTGAATGGCAGTCTCTTTGTGTGAGTGAAGGGCATTCTCTTTGTGTGAATGACTAACAGTGTCTTTGTGTGAGTGAATTGCAGTCTCTTAGTGTGAGTGAATGGCAGTCTCTTGTGTGAGTGAATGGAAGTCTCTTTGTGTGAGTGATGGTAGTCTCTTTGTGTGAGTGAATGTCAGTCTCTTTGTGTGAGTGAATGACAGTCTATGTGTGAGTGAATGGAAGTATCTTTGTGTGAGTGCGTGACAGTCTCTTTGTGTGACTGAATGGCAGTCTCTTTGTGTGACTGAATGGCAGTCTCTTTGTGTGAGTGAATGGCAGTCTCTTTGTGTGAATGAATGGCAGTCTCTTTGTGTGAATGAATGGCAGTCTCTTTGTGTGAATGAATGGCAGTCTCTTTGTGTGAATGAATGGCAGTCTCTTTGTGTGAATGAATGGCAGTCTCTTTGTGTGAGTGAATGACAGTCTCTTTGTGTGAGTGAATTACAGTCTCTTAGTGTGAGTGAATGGCAGTCTCTTGTGTGAGTGAATGGAAGTCTCTTTGTGTGAGTGAATGGCAGTCTCTTTGTGTGATTGAATGGCAGTCTCTTTGTGTGAGTGAATGGCAGTCTCTTTGTGTGAGTGAATGACAGTCTCTTAGTGTGATTGAATGGCAGTCTCTTTGTTTGAGCGAATGACAGTCTCTTAGTGTGAGTGAATGGCAGTCTCTTTGTTTGAGCGAATGGCAGTATATTTGTGTGACTGAATGGCAGTCTCTTTGTTTGAGCGAATGACAGTCTCTTAGTGTGAGTGAATGGCAGTCTCTTTGTTTGAGCGAATGACAGTCTCTTAGTGTGAGTGAATGGCAGTCTCTTTGTTTGAGCGAATGACAGTATATTTGTGTGACTGAATGGCAATCTCTTTGTTTGAGCGAATGGCAGTATATTTGTGTGACTGAATGGCAGTCTCTTTGTTTGAGCGAATGGCAGTATATTTGTGTGACTGAATGGCAGTCTCTTTGTTTGAGCGAATGGCAGTATATTTGTGTGACTGAATGGCAGTCTCTTAGTGTGATTGAATGGCAGTCTCTTTGTTTGAGCGAATGACAGTCTCTTAGTGTGATTGAATGGCAGTCTCTTTGTTTGAGCGAATGACAGTCTCTTAGTGTGAGTGAATGGCAGTCTCTTTGTTTGAGCGAATGGCAGTATATTTGTGTGACTGAATGGCAGTCTCTTTGTTTGAGCGAATGGCAGTATATTTGTGTGACTGAATGACAGTCTCTTAGTGTGATTGAATGGCAGTCTCTTTGTTTGAGCGAATGACAGTCTCTTAGTGTGAGTGAATGGCACTCTCTTTGTTTGAGCGAATGGCAGTATATTTGTGTGACTGAATGGCAGTCTCTTTGTTTGAGCGAATGGCAGTATATTTGTGTGACTGAATGGCAGTCTCTTTGTTTGAGCGAATGACAGTCTCTTAGTGTGAGTGAATGGCAG
>CALYLW010002183.1:15000-86808 GCA_944989445.1 Ampullaceana balthica | reverse complement strand
ATACCATGACATGGACACTACAATAGTAGGATAACATGACATGGACACTACAATAGTAGGATACCATGACATTGAAACTACAATAGTAGCATATCATGACATGGAATCTTTAATAGTAGGATACCATGACATGGACACTATAATAGTAGGATACCATGACATAGACACTACAGTAGTAGGATTCCATGACATGGACACTAGAGTATTAGGCTACCATGACATGGACACTACAGTAGTAGGATACAATGACATAGACACTACAGTTGTTGGATACCATGACATGGACACTACAATAGTAGGATACCATGACATGTACACTACAATAGTAGGATAACATGACATGGACACTACAGTAGTAGGATACCATGACATTGAAACTACAATAGTAGCATATCATGACATGGAATCTTTAATAGTAGGATACCATGACATGGGCACTATAATAGTAGGATACCATGACATAGACACTACAGTAGTAGGATTCCATGACATGGACACTAGAGTATTAGGCTACCATGACATGGACACTACAGTAGGATTCCATGACATGGACTCTATAATAGTAGGTTACCATGACATGGACACTATAATAGTAGGATACCATGACATGGACAATATAATAGTAGAATACCATTACATAGATCCTATAATAGTAGGCTACCATGACATGGACACTACCGTAGTAGGATACAATGACATAGACACTACAGTAGTAGGATAACATGACATGGACACTACAGTAGTAGGATTCCATGACATGGACTCTCTAATAGTAGGATACCATGACATGGACACTATAATAGTAGGATACCATGACATGGACAATATAATAGTAGAATACCATTACATAGATCCTATAATAGTAGGATACAATGACATAGACTCTAAAATAGTAGGATACATTGACATGGACTCTAAAATAGAAGGATACCATGACATGGACACTACAATAGTAGGATACCATGACATGGACACTACAATAGTAGGGTACTATGACATGGACACTACAATAATAGGATACCATGAAATGGACACTATAATAGTAGGATAATATGACATGGTTACTACAGTACTTGGATACCATGACATGGACACTACAAAAGTAGGATACCATGACATGGACACTATAATAGTAGGTTACCATGACATGTACACTATAATAGTAAGATACCATGACATGGACACTAGAAAAATATAAATTTCCAAGGCCCTGTTCAATGGAAATTTAAATTGTCAGAGCCCTGTTCAATATAAATTTAATATTCCAGGGCCCTGATCAAGAGAAATGTAAATTTCAAGGGCCTTGTTAAATAGACATGTAAATTTCCAGGGCCCTGTTCAATAGAAATGTAAATTTCCAGGGCCTTGTTCAATAGAAATTTAAATTTGCAGGGCCCTGTTCAAGAGGAATGTAAATTTCAAGGGCACTGTACAATAGCAATATAAATTTACAGGGCCCTGTTCAATAGAATTTTAAATTTCCAGGGCCCTGTTCAATAGAAATGTAAATTTCCCATGTGTCCATGTCATGGAATCCTACTACTGTAGTGTCTATGTCATGGTATCCTACTATTATAGTGCCCATGTCATGGTATCCTACTATTAAAGATTCCATGTCATGATATGCTACTATTGTAGTTTCAATGTCATGGTATCCTACTACTGTAGTGTCCATGTCATGTTATCCTACTATTGTAGTGTACATGTCATGGTATCCTACTATTGTAGTGTCCATGTCATGGTATCCAACAACTGTAGTGTCTATGTCATTGTATCCTACTACTGTAGTGTCCATGTCATGGTAGCCTAATACTCTAGTGTCCATGTCATGGAATCCTACTACTGTAGTGTCTATGTCATGGTATCCTACTATTATAGTGTCCATGTCATGGTATCCTACTATTAAAGATTCCATGTCATGATATGCTACTATTGTAGTTTCAATGTCATGGTATCCTACTATTGTAGTGTCCATGTCATGTTATCCTACTATTGTAGTGTCCATGTCATGGTATCCAACAACTGTAGTGTCCATGTCATGGTATCCTACTATTATAGTGTCCATGTCATTGTATCCTAATATTTTAGTGTCCATGTCATGGTATCCTACTATTGTAGTGTCCATGTCATGGTATCCTACTATCGTTGTGTCCATGTCAAGGTATCCTACTATTGTAGTGTCTATGTCATTGTATTCTACTACTGTAGTGTTCATTTTATGGTATCCTACTACTGTAGTGTCAATGTCATGGTATCCTACTATAATAGTGTCCATGGCATGGTATCCTACTATTGTAATGGACACTACAACAGTAGTGTCTATGTCATGGTATTCTACTAATGTAGTGTCCATGTCATGGTATCCTACTACTGTAGTGTCCATGTCATGGTATCCTACTATTGTAGTGTACATGTCATGGTATCCTACTATTGTAGTGTCCATGTCATGGTATCCAACAACTATAGTATCCATGTCATGGTATCCTACTATTATAGTGTCCATGTCATTGTATCCTATTATTTTAGTGTCCATGTCATGGTATCCTACTATTGTAGTGTCCATGTCATGGTATCCTACTATTGTAGTGTCCATGTCAAGGTATCCTACTATTGTAGTGTCTATGTCATTGTATCCTACTACTGTAGAGTTCATTTTATGGTATCCTACTACTGTAGTGTCTATGTCATGGTATCCTACTATTGTAGTGTCAATGTCATTGTCAGGGTATGAGAATCACTGCGAATGATTGTTGCGAATGATTGTTGTGAGATTGTTGTGAGCCAGTGTTGGAGTCGGGTCAAGGCGTTGTTTACGGGTATGAACTCCTATCACGGGAATAATGTCTAGGATGGCTGAGTGAACTTCTGGTCACACGGGATATGTCAGGGACGACCAGAGGACACGCCAGGGGTCAGTTGAGACCAGTTGGGGGGTATATAAGAGAGTAGTCGAGATGAGTGCGGGGGTGGCAGAAAGCTGTGTAGTTCGCATAGTGTTGTGCGGTCAGACCGGTCAGGATAGACCGGGGAGTTGCAGGGTTGCAGTAACACAGAGAGCTGAGGTTTAATGTCGCCCAGAAGCGGTCAGGCTAGGACCGAGGGGACTTAAACGCTTTGTGTATTTACGTAGAGCTGAAGAGGACTTGAGCATGGGCCCAGGATGGTCGAGTCGGACCGAGGGCATGCTTGAGCATACAGCCAGTTATATATAGATGTATTTGATGTCAAGGCAAGACAGCCAGTTGTACAGTTGTACATAGCAGAATAAACATTGCATTGTTATACCGACTTGTGTCATCTCTTGAGTGTTGTGTGTAGCGGAGAGCAAACAATAATCCACCAACGAATGAAACCTTAACATGGGGGCCCGTCCGGGATCAATTTAGCTGAGGAGCAGGCAAAGGATGGTGGACTAAATAAACTATGGCAAAAAGCTAAAAGTCAGAGGGTGGAAAGCACCAAACAAGGAATAATAACGTTTGAAATAAACAATAATATACTGTACAGGATATTTATTTCTAAAATAGATAACAGTGTTGAAAAAAAATTGGTGATTCCGAAATTATACCGACGATTAGTCTTAGAAACGGCTCATACAACAGCATTAGCCGGACACATGTCAGTCAGAAGAACCAAATACAGAATTTTTTCTCAGTATTTCTGGCCACGTATGAGCATAGATATCAAAAAATTCATTAAGTCTTGCCCTATTTGCCAAAAAGCACGTCCACCGGGGAGCATAAAACCCATAGAGTTAGGTCAAATGGAAGTGATCGGAACACCATTTCAGAAGGTTGCTATTGATATCGTAGGGCCATTACAATTAAGTGACAATAGGAATAGATATATCCTTACGTTGGTAGATATGGCTACTCGTTGGCCTGAGGCTATTGCGCTAAAAAATATAACAACACAAGACGTTTATGAGGCCCTATTATCAATATAACTTTATGCCATTCGGATTGGCAACCGCACCGGCAACGTTCAATAAAATTGTTAAGAAATTATTCAAAGGAGTAAAAGAGGTAGTTACTTATTTTGACGATATCTGTGTATACACAGACGACTGGGAGTCACATATACGAGTTACTCGAGAGGTTTTAGAGATTTTGAAAAAGGCAGGGTTCACCATTAAACCATCTAAGTTAGAAATAGGTAAAGAATCAATCGAATTTCTGGGACATAGAATTGGAGCAGGCATCTTAAAACCAGACATGAACAATATAAACAAAGTGTTGGAAATAAAACGACCCAAAAATAAGAAACAAGTAAGGGGACTAGTTGGCCTAATAGCGTATTACAATAAATTTATACCTAATTTTTCAACGATAACAGCCCCATTGACGGACCTTACAAAGAAAGGTAAACCTAATAATATATGTTGGACTAAGGAATGCCAACAAGCATTGGATACAATCCAAAACTATTTAACAAATAACCCCATTTTGGTTCTGCCCGACATTAAGGAACCTTTTATAGTTCGTACAGATGCGTCAACGAAGGGATTGGGGGCATGTTTGATGCAGAAAAGAGACAATATGCTCCACCCGGTGAAGTATATTAGTCGGAAACTGGTTGACAGGGAAACCAGATACTCAACAATAGAGAGGGAATGCTTGGCAATAATATGGGGAATTCAGAAATTATCCTACTATTTAATGGGGGCAAGATTTACGCTCCAGTGTGACCACCAAGCGTTAAAATATTTGAACACGACTAAATTTGAAAATTCAAGAGTTTCCCGGTGGTCTTTGATGTTACAGGAATACGATTTCAACGTGGAATACATTAAAGGTGAAGATAACATTATTGCAGATTTTTTATCGCGACAATAAGCAGATATAATGTCCCACTGAGACTGGTAGGATCATGACAGATCTGGTAATGTAATCATAATTAATGAGCAGAAATCAAACCATGACCGACAAGGACTCGCAGGACAGGTTTATGACAAACAAGTAGAGTTGCTTGTTCATGGGGACTAATTTTGGTAGAAATTGAGGTCTGGGTCACCTCGGGCCAGTATTATTATTATATGAACATGATTGTAAGGTTTCATAACGATTATGTACTTAGGTTAGTTAGTACTTACGGATGGTTGTAAATAAATATGAGATGGTTGTATTTTCGTGCTGATGTTTTTTATTATAATTTTTGGCTCCGGGTGACCTCGGGCAAAATTTCATTATAAGGAGATGTAATTATTTATATATATATATATTTATGAAATTATGAGATATGATGATAATGATTTTGTTCATGATTATGTGTATTATGATGAATTATGTTGATTACGACTACTAAATGCACATGATTGTTATATAATTGATTGTAATGGGTTAAATACAATCAGGCTGAAATGTCTATAGTCTGGATAAGTAGTTATCCCTATAACATTATCTCATGCTGGAGGTAATCCTGGAATAAATATCTTAAGGAATTTATATGAGGAACCAGTAGAGTCAGTGGGTAAATAGAAAACAATCTAGCGTAAAAATGGTCAATTGTTGGATACTAATATGTGAGGCGTTATGACCAGTAGTAGGTCGAAGGTTGGTTCTTTGAGAATTAAGATAATGATAAAGTACGAGTTGCGGATTAGTGAAGTCGTATAAAGGTACGACCAAGTGGATTTATGCTGTGTGTTGTATATACTAGTTTTTTTTTCATGCCATGTTGTGTATAAAATTATTTTGAAAGATATTATTTCATTATGTATTATATTATTGTAATTGTAATGTGCAGTGATTCCATGCCCTGACTTTGTTGTATTGTGAGATTCTACCGTAAGTAGAATCTAACGGAAGAGGGGGGATATGTCAGGGTATGAGAATCACTGCGAATGATTGTTGCGAATGATTGTTGTGAGATTGTTGTGAGCCAGTGTTGGAGTCGGGTCAAGGCGTTGTTTACGGGTATGAACTCCTATCACGGGAATAATGTCTAGGATGGCTGAGTGAACTTCTGGTCACACGGGATATGTCAGGGACGACCAGAGGACACGCCAGGGGTCAGTTGAGACCAGTTGGGGGGTATATAAGAGAGTAGTCGAGATGAGTGCGGGGTGTGGCAGAAAGCTGTGTAGTTCGCATAGTGTTGTGCGGTCAGACCGGTCAGGATAGACCGGGGAGTTGCAGGGTTGCAGTAACACAGAGAGCTGAGGTTTAATGTCGCCCAGAAGCGGTCAGGCTAGGACCGAGGGGACTTAAACGCTTTGTGTATTTACGTAGATCTGAAGAGGACTTGAGCATGGGCCCAGGATGGTCGAGTCGGACCGAGGGCATGCTTGAGCATACAGCCAGTTATATATAGATGTATTTGATGTCAAGGCAAGACAGCCAGTTGTACAGTTGTACATAGCAGAATAAACATTGCATTGTTATACCGACTTGTGTCATCTCTTGAGTGTTGTGTGTAGCGGAGAGCAAGGCACAATCCACCTAAACATAGAGACTTAACACACTGTTTAAACATCGGCTAAACACAGCTGATTTATTTTGATCAAGTGACATGCAAGTGACATATTGTCCAGTACCCACCTGGAGTAACGGCTATCGGTGTCCCCGAGTCGCCTGCATAGCTGATGAGGTCAACGCTGGTGTCCTTACCGACATTGAGTACGATCAGGTAGGCTTTGGTGTCCCCAACACGTAGATAGGATAGTATGTTATCATTGACGAGGGCAACCTGGAGACACAGGAGAACAGGTTCAGGGGCGTAGTGAGAGGAGCACGGAGGGGGGGGGCTCATTCCCCAGGCGCCAAGGCCAATGTTACCATTTGTAGCGTTACATTGTCATAGATTAACAAGGGTGCTATGACTAAACTATCGACACGGCTGTGGTTCTGTTCCGTGGATGTGTGGGCCTGCCTGTTAGCTTGCAACTAGAGTAGCCAGATCACATGGTTTATCGGTGATATATTATTTTGACTTATAGAAGAAAAAAAAATGATACAACAATGTTTTTTTTAAAAATATGTGCAGTTCATTCTCACTTCGCTCAGCGGAAAAGATTTCTCTTGTAGTCACACTTTACGAATCATTTGAAATAATTGTTTTATTTGTTTTCTTACACGACAATTCGTCTGAAAGATTTTTTAAAAATAAAATAATAAAGCTTTATCCATCAAGAACAACGCGAATATGAAAGACGCTCACTAGGAACTGGTTAAGTTGTTCATGAACCACTGGATCAACTGGTAGGACTGCAAGGACAATTATCGGAAGACTTCATCGTCAAGCCTGTCAACCATGCATATACAGTTTTGACGGTGCAATATAATTACAATTCGGGAATGTTATTTTATGGAAAAACCCGATCGCGTATATAATCGCTTAATTGGAATTAGGTTTCGAGATTAAACAGAGCGTGTTGTGGTGTTTCTCGTCGTAAAATATTATATGACGTCAATTGCCCAAACAATTTTAGATACTTTGTGTACATTTCAAAAAGTTTAATATTTCGTATTTATCAAACAAGGATAAGTATTAAGTTACTTGGGCTTTTGAAAAAAAGATGGCGCCGTAGGCGCACTACAACTCCTAGTTATAAATATGAATAATATGCAACGGAGCAAGGGTGATTAATCTTTTTTTTTAAATATTATTTTAATATATTCTTAATTTGAACAAACATTTTATTTTAAAGTAGCTTTATTTGACATATTTTGCTTTCCTAAAATATACAAAGAAATTTTAATTACAAAGTATGTCAAAATTTTTCTAATTACCTATTTTTTTCTATTTACACTAGCTGCAAACTACATTATTAAGACATTTATAAAAGTTTAATTATCTCGTGAATTGTTAATAGAAGGCGTTGTTTATAATTACATTATAACCTAATTTAATGATCCTTACCCTAACCTGACCCTAACCCTAACCTAACCCTAACCTGACCATAACCCTTAACTTGACGCTAACTCTAAACCGAATTTATCACTACACACCAATTCATGCGAGCTTTTTAAGTTTCATGCACTACTTTTATGTGTCTTTGCAGCCTCTTGTAAATAATTTATTTTTTTTTATATCTACCTTCAAAAGGAAATTTAAAGCTAATTATTTTTTCATTTGATTGATAAAAAGATTTCTCTTAATTTACTTCAGCTCTTGCGGTAACACGAAGCGAGTGATTAGACAAACAGTTAAGAATTTACCCTCAAAATGCCGGTCTGGAAAGCCTGGTTCTTCCTCAGGCGCGCCAGCTGTCGGTACAGCTTGAGACTTGTTTGTTCAGCACTGCTGTTTTCAACCTTGGACGTTTGAAGAAGAAGGCACAAATAACATGTTAGAATGCTCCAAATGCTATCCATTCACACGGCGTTGATCTAGTTTTAGCATCGCAGTATCTTAATGACCCAGAGCTAAAATGTCTTTTAGACTTCATTGCAAGAGATTTGTTTTAAAGTCGTCAGCGCCTTGTGGAGCATTATCATGAGACCAGCCAAATAAACGTGTAATTGTATTGTGTTTTCTGATTGCTTGTTTGTTGATGCTAAAAACTAATGTTTACTTACACGTTAATGTCGAGTTTTTTTAAAGCAACGTACGTACATTGACTTTTAAAATCACTGGTCGTGCAATCTAAATCAGGGGTCTCCAAACTACGGCCCGCGAGGCCCTCTCATCGGCCCCTATAGACCTTTTAATCTCCTAAAAGATACTATTTTTACCTATAGTTTACCACAAAACGATGTGTAGTTGGCCCCCAAACTGCTGTTTGACAGTAAATGTGGCCCTCAAGGCGGAAAAAGTTTGGAGACCCCTGATCTAAATATATACAGAATAATATCCAAATGCGTGACACCGTGGTCTCTGCACTATTGATTGCTGTTACGAAGAGTTTGCAATAAAACAACAATAACGCAGAAAACTAATCACTTGAGTGATAGCCTGTTAGAATTAAATTCTGACCTTGACATTGAGTTGTGTGTAGTTCTCAGCCAAGGGCAGCCAGGTCGTGTTGCCAGTCGTAAAGCCGGCCTGATAGCCGTCGGTCCATTGCATGGGGGTCCTCTCCGGGTCCCGCGTGAACTGTTTGTAACGGAGCTGTAACAGGGAAAGGTTCAGTCACATGGGTGTGTATCTCGTCGTCACAGCTGCGGGACTATAAATGGTACTGATACGTTGTCTTTAAACTACGCTATACTCTAGATTGTAGAACACCAAGCTTTGAAATAAAATTAGACTGTTAATGTTAAGTTATTTGAAATTTTGAACCTTTGAATATTGATAATAATATTTGACAAGAGGAGCAAAAGGCTATCCATTTTGACAAAGTTTTCCTACCTATTTTTATTAAATCCCTTATATATTAACTTGCTTTGTAAGTTTAATCGGACATCCGAAACGACTATTTGTTTATAATTCTTTCACGTGCCAGTTCAGTTCACGCGTTGAAGCCGACCGTCGATGTTCACACCCCTTAACGTCCCTGCACCCCGTTTTAAAACCAGGGGAGATAATTCTGTTTCAGGCTGTAAATGTCGCGTTTAAACATAATCACTACTTTTAGTTATGTCTCATAAATAAGGTATTTATAGTCAAAAACTTTGTTTTTACATTTATTTTTAGACAGTCTGATCAAGTTTTGATTTTTTTTTAAAGTAATAACTATGATATTTGAATTTTAAAACTGACCGGTCCGGCACCGAGCCCCTGAGGGTCCACAGTGTCCTCCCAGGAGATGTCCGCCTCCAGCATCCCCAACTCCTCGCCGTAGTAGGTGGTGGGCGTGCCCCACAGCGTCAGCAGCAGCATGTTGTACACGTTCACGTACTCGGCGCCATACTTGTGACTGATGCGGCGGTTGTCGTGGTTACCGAGCTGGTTATTTGGGGGAGTGTGGGTGGGGGGGTGTTGGACAAAGTAGAAGAATCATTTATTTCGCGTTAAAGCTTTACACGTGCTTGTGTCCAAAATATATTTTTTTTTAATTACCACGTTTATCTTACATAAAATAAGTTCTGCCCGCATCGTGACGTCATGATTTCATTGAGATTCCTGCAACTAATAAATTGACAATGTCTTGTCCCGCTACAACCACCTTACTCATATTAATTTGTCCCTCAATTTGTCCCAACAAGCAGGTCTTGAGTCCTAAGGGCAGGGGGGAGTTTTGATACGATATTTTTGGGAAGAAATGTGAGTGGAAGGGGGGAATGTATTTATTATATAAAAAAGGATATTTTAAAGTTGTAGGCATAGAAGGAAAAATAAACCACAAGAAATTTTCGATTCGCCGTCAAACAGGAGCAATTTCAGAATTGTTGAATGTGAGGTAGATCAGCTAGAGCACCCCCGATTTTATTTCTAAAGAATATAAATAAATTTTAAAAAAGAGAAGAAAGAGAAAGGAAATCTAGTCGAAATTTAAGAATTGAATATTTCTACTATTTTTAGAAGAAATGTTAGCAGAGCGCGATCTCTTTCCATGGCATAAAGAGATGAAATAAGTTATTAGTTATGACGTTCTTCTTTGCCTAACAAAAAATAAATCTAATGGCGTTTGTCTAGATTAAATTAGGCCATTGACCTTAAAACAAGACTGTCATAGAAAGTAGCATCTACATAAAATAGAGTGTGAGCTCTCATAATTTGTTTGACCTAAGGGGAGACCAGCGGGGTTAACACTGACCACAAAGTTGGGCCACCTTCCGGTGGGCAGTTCGTCGTACTCGCTCATGACCATGTGCAGAATTTCTTGACCAGTGGGCTTGGCGCTCATGGCCAGCAGGTCAAAGTTGAAAGGTGACGCGCCGGTGACGTAGAGCCTGTTCCTGACCTGGGGCGTGGCGTAGATTTCAACCACCATGTACCTGTGAAACGTCACTTTCTTAATTGTACTTTGGTCTTTTTTTCTTAGCTGTTATGTGTTTATTATTTTGGTGTTAATAGAAACTAATAATTTTAATTCCATTTTAAACATAATATGTGTATGCATAAAAACAACAAAAGTACCAGTAATGACGGCAAGAAACCTTCAAATCACAAAGCTAAGTTAAAAAAAACATACGTATTAAAAAATGTTGTTTACTAAACCGTATTAAAGAGCAAAATGTACAACTTATTATTATTTTTCCCAATGCATTAAAAGAAATTGTTATCACTATCAGGAGCTGGGAATTGGTGAGGCAGGCGAGCAAAAAATTATGATCGATGCGTTCTGTAAAGGAATTCTACCGTCATTTTAAATCAAACCTGGTCAACAAAACTCAAGATTCTTGATGAACTTAGATTGCGTTGACAACCACGATGAGTAAAATTTATGTATCGCGATGCAGAAATATTGACACGTGAAAAAATGAGGACTCGCAAAGTTATTGGTCGAACGTGGGTGTGGAGTGACACGAGTTCAGTGTGCCCCGACCTTTCAATCCCGTCTTTCAGGATGTACTCTTGCAGGACGCTGTACCAGGAGGCCAAGATGGGAATGCTCTCAGGCTGGTCGGCAGTGTAGATGTGTTTGAGGTAGGCGTACTCATTCTGAGGGTGAGAGGATTTGTACACCATTGTATTGAGGCTGGATAAATTTTGCTAATTATCCAATGAGTGATGTGGTACACTTGTGGATTTTTGTTATTTGTGTGTATGTGTGTGTGTGTCCCATAACCTGTGTATTATTAGTCCATAAACAAAGTTTTAATTTATTATTTTAATCACACGATTCGTTTGTGTATCTTTTATTTTTACAATTGTTAGCTAGCATTAAGAAATGCTTAAACCTAGGTCCCCTTTGTCATGCATAGCAGACGACTTTATTTCACCTATAAACACTTTATATTAAAGTCTGAAAACCAGTTTAATATGAAAGATACTAATATTTAACTGATTGAATATCATCTAGTTTATGCAGAGGATAATTGAAATTATTAGACTGGGAAATTAACCTCAACATCTTTTTTTTTCATTGTTCATCACCAGGGTAAAGACTGGACGAAATATTCAAGTTTTAACCAATATAATGTCTACGAATTTTAGAATTGGAAGAAAAAAAAGAAAGAAAGATGACATATTTCAAATGAATTACTATTATAATATTCTTTAACCCGTAAAGCAAAATAAAAAGTAGACATTCCATACATTTTGGCTTATAGGAATTTAGGACCAAGGACCTCACAAACATTTTGGCTTGCAAATGTCAAATAAAAATTTAAAAACACGATATTCTTTGTAAAACAACCCCGGTATATTTTAGAAACATTACTCCTCGCGTTTCTTTTCTTTTAATAAAGTTTTTTTTCCCTCCTTTATTTTTTCACTTTCTCTGTGTTAGCTCCCATCATGTAAATTATTTGTTGTCTCCCCTAGACCTTAAGAATTGTTTAATTTTCTAAATGATATTCATACAAAAAAAGTTCATATGATATTTAATAACTCAGGACTAATAAGAAAACGTGTTTGTGTCGAGATAAAATTCTTTATGCAAAAATTTCTCACAGGAGGCACGTCGCTCCCAGACACCGGCTCGTCTAGTGATGTGTTTTCGTTCTCAACGAGTTGCGAGAAGGCGTCAATCCTGAAACCGTCCACGCCGAGGTCCAGCCAGAACCGGAATGTGTCCTTATGTGGGCAGACAAAACTAAGATGTTAGTTAAATGGCAAGAAATTGTCCTGATGTTGGCAGACAAAACTAAAATTCAACTCAATAAAATTGTGTTATGGTTGTTAGACATAGAGTCTAATTCTTCGTCTTTATCTTATCTTATCTTATCTATACATACGCTCCTTCTATGCAGAAGATATTTGCGTCCACAATCCATAACGGATGATCTGTTGGCAAGTGACGCAGCGTTCACAGGCCACGGCTTTGTGGGTTCCACGCATTACCCAGCCGCCTAACTAGTGTTAAGTACCCATTCTGAGCTGGGTGGACTCAGGGACCCCCTAGGCCCCGGGAACAAATCCTTGCCTTCACATGGATTCGAACCCGTGACTATCAGTACGCCAGTAAAGCGTCGTGTCCCCTTTTGTCTTTGCTATTGTTACCACTAAAGGAGAGAACAATATGATAATAGAATTTCCACACCCATTTTCTTTTTGATACTAAGACTGTCATTATTTTTTTGCAGACAAACCCGATGACGGTCAGACCATATAAAAACTTCAATTAGAAATTATTTGAGGAGTCGGGGAGGGGGGAGAGAATGCTATCAGTGCTTTGACACGTGACAGTCCACCACCACTGACCTTGATCTCCCACTGAAGGTTCTCATCTCGGTAGTTCAGGTCCGCCTGAACGATTGCAAACGCGTGGAAGTAATACTGACCACGCTCCTCGTTCCACTCCCACGCGGAGCCACCGAAAACGGACAACTGAAGAAAGATACGAGGAAAACTGGGTTTGAACTTATGGGGAAAATTTGATTTTAAACATATGGGGAAAACGAAAGGCGAAAATAACAAAAATGGTAAGTGGTTTGCAAATTTATTTAGTAATCAGGCTAAACTCTAAGCAGAAGAATAAAGCGAATCTAGAACATCTAGTACATTTAGCACATCTAGTACACCCAACACATCTGCTACATTAAATACATCTAGCACATACGGCACACACACGCAGAGCGCACTCACCCAATTATTTGGCGGCACGCGTGTGCCGTTGGCCAGCACCGTGCCGTCCCGCCACACGAAGTAGTTGGTGTACTTGCCGTCACGCTTCACGCTCCGCTTGAACCACTCGTGCTCCACACTCACGTGACCCGGGACGAAATCTGTGATGAACTTGAGGTCTGAAAGGTCAAAGGTCAAGTCTCGTTATACACAAGTTCCTAATCGCAGAAATCTACCCGTAAACACTGGTGAGGAGGATATTGTTGAGCTGGGAATTCATGTCTGGTTTTCAAGTAGAGACGAAAGTAAAACATCAGGAGCTTCGGACATCATACATCCATACAGCCAATTCAAGAATTTCGATTGAGCTCTATAATAAAGACGGTTTTATGCAGGGCAAAATAACGAAGTTTACCAAAAACAAGTTATTATTTGATTTAATTATGTTGCTTTTTTTCAAAACAACAACTCACTAACGAAACCAATCGTATAGGAATTTAATGCTCTATAATCAATAGGCTGTAACACTTATTTCCCTCTAATGATATCCAATTTATCCTACAGAAGCTGTTGCTGTGGTAACGTTCACATTTTGACTCCGCTAGAATATTTTAGGTTTAGTTTTGAACTTTAATAAACACCATAAACTCTACGACTTCAATGTCTTAAAACCTGCCCCAAACCACAAATACTTTGCACTAAATAAAACAAACATAAATTCAGTGACATTGCTTTGCAGAGGACTTACGACAGCTGTGCGCAGCAGTCAATAAGACTGGCTCATTTATTTATACTGTGTGCTGCATTTAAGTTGTATACAAGACTGCTTGAAAATAAGATTAAATATAATCTTCCCACCGAGGGTGTAACATTTTGGTGGGAAATACTGCACATAGTGGTTTTCATTATTGAAGACACGTCGAAATTTGAAGAAAAAATAAAAATGTTTTACAAATGAGACAAATAGGATCTAGATCTAGAGCATTAGGAGCGCAACCATATCTTTTGCATATTCGAAGACCAGTACATGTCGTAAGAGTAAGAGCAGCAACGCTTCTTTTAATATTTCGCCTTTTTCAATTAAGCCGTGCGTATTACCTCTCTTTTCTAATAAATTACATCCCTAGTCCAATAAATTACCTCTCTTGTCCAATAAATTACCTCTCTAGTCCAATAAATTACCTCTCTAGTCCAACAAATTACCTCTCTTATGAATCTCGGAGATCAAGTCCCTGAAGTCGTCAATGGTTCCAAAGATTGAATCGATATCCTTGTAATCGGAAATGTCATAACCGAAGTCCTTCATTGGCGATTTGTAGACTGGGCTAAGCCAGACACAATCGATACCAAGGTCCTTGAGGTAATCGAGTTCTGAGATAATGCCTGGGGGAAAAAATTTGAACTCTTGATTTGAAAGATGAAGCTTAATGATAGTAATGAAAGAAGGTTGCCATTTCGTAGTTCAAAAAAATTAATCAATTTTTTAATAAAAATAAAAATATAATTAACAGTTATTATTTTTAAATGTCATTATAAATATCATAAGTGATGAAAAAAAACTGGACCAGTGATAACATTATTAAAGTAAATTGTACACACTTGTTAAAACATTCATACTAAACACATGCAGGTCCTTTCTTATTTATAATATTTTTTTCTGTTTGAATTGAAGACCTAGGTGTTTTTAATAATATTTTAACATAAAAACGAACCATGTCATAAATTTATTGGACGGTTTACAATGAAAATGAGGGATCAAGTCTGTATAAAAAAACAACTATATTTTCAAAATTACCCGTGAAACAGATTATCTATGTAAAATAAATGATTTGGCTGGTTACAACCTGATTAATACTACTTATGACCTGATGCAGAGCTTGAGGTTTGGAGTTTTATAGGAGATTGTTATATACTGGAATTAGTTAATTATGTTGTGTGATGTCTCTACACGTTTTTATTGAGTAGCGCTATTCTTTCGTTCATTGTACTTTAGACTCAGACTCAGATGTTAATGTGTGCACATGTTGTACGATAGACTCCATCAAATGGAGCTGTGGACTCAGCTGACGCTGTAGATTCAAAGAGTGGTAATGGCGGTGACGGGCGATTGTCGTTGATAAAAGTACGATGACAAAACGTAATATGAGAGCCTTGGAATAAAGAGTCTGTATCGCAAAAAATTCCCTAGACCTACCCTTGGTATATCACTGACTCCATGATCCTAACATACCTCTAATGTCCTAGACTTACTTTGATATCAATGACTCCATGATCCTAAACATATCTCTAATGTCCTAGACTTACCTTTGATATCACTGACTCCATGATCCTAACATATCTCTAATGTCCTAGACTTACCTTTGATATCACTGACTCCATGATCCTAACATATCTCTAATAGTCCTAGACTTACCCTTGATATCACTGACTCCATGATCCTAAACATATCTCTAATGTCCTAGACTTACCCTTTGATATATCACTGACTCCATGATCCTAACATATCTCTAATGTCCTAGACTTACCTTTGATATCACTGACTCCATGATCCTAACATATCTCTAATATCCTAGACCTACCCTTGGTATATCACTGACTCCATGATCCTAACATATCTCTAAAGTCCTAGACTTACACTTGGTATATCACTGACTCCATGATCCTAACATATCTCTAATGTCCTAGACTTACCTTTGATATCACTGACTCCATGATCCTAACATATCTCTAATAGCCTAGACCTACCCTTGGTATATCACTGACTCCATGATCCTAACATATCTCTAATGTCCTAGACTTACCTTTGATATCACTGACTCCATGATCCTAACATATCTCTAATAGCCTAGACTTACCTTTGATATCACTGACTCCATGATCCTAACATATCTCTAATAGCCTAGACCTAACTTTGGTATATCACTGACTCCATGATCCTAAAATATCTCTAATAGCTTAGACTTACCTTTGACATTACTGACTCCATGATCCTAACATATCTCTAATAGCCTAGACTTACCTTTGATATCACTGACTCCATGATCCTAACATATCTCTAATAGCCTAGACTTACCTTTGATATCACTGACTCCATGCTCCTAAACATACCTCTAATAGCCTAGACTTACCTTTGATATCACTGACTCCATGATACTAACATATCTCTAATATCCTATACTTACCTTTGATATCACTGACACGATGGTCCTTAACATACCTCCAATGTCCTATACATACCTTTGATATCACTGACTCCATGATCCTAAACATACCTCTAATGTCCTATACATACCTCTAATATTCTAAACATACCTCTAATGTCCTATACATACCTCTAATGTCCTAAACATACCTCTAATGTCCTATACATACCTCTAATGTCCTAAACATACCTCTTATGTCCTAAACATATCTCTAATGTCCTAGACCTACCTTTAATATCACCCACTCCATCCCCGTCCGAGTCCTTGAATGACCTTGGATAAACCTGGTAAAAAATGGCCGTCTGCCACCACGTCAGGTTCTGGTTGACGATCGGTTTCACGAAGACCGTGTCATCCTGTCTGGACACGAGCCGTCCAGTGGCAGAAGCTAAAAGAACCACAACTATCAAGGCAAGCTGAAGAGATCTAGAGGCCTTCGGCACCATCATTGTATCGTTGATGACGTGGTTCAAAGGCTCATAAAAAAAAGATGGCTTCGAATTCTTCCGCTGAATTTATATGTCGTTCTTCCGAGTAGCTTTTTAGCTTCGCGAGTTCTTATCGCAAAGCCACATTCAAGGGCGGTACCTTAGTGTCCAATTTAGTTTTCAGGGAGTACATTAAATTATAATCATATAACATGAATATTTAGTATGGTTTTACATACAGATCAGGGGCAAGAAACGTTTTATTCGTAAAACTCCCTTTACTTTTCTCTTCTTTATATTTGGTTTGAATAGATCTTAACTCTTTAGTATTTGGGCCCGAGTGATGACGTCTATGGTTGATTTCTGAAGAATAATTAAACAACCCGTAAAATCAAAGTTTTTGACTATAAATCCCTTACAAATGAGACATAACTAAAAGTTTTGATTTTGCTCAATATAATAAGCACCACGCGACAGACTAGCATAAACGTTTACAGATTGGGAATTTATATTAAAAAATATGTTAAATATAATACGCACCGCACCGCGCGACAGGAAAATATTAAAAAGGTTGTTAAATATAATACGCACGGCGCGCCAGAGTAGCATAAAAATGTACATATTAAATGGAGATACACAGAGATAAACTAAAAATTCATTAATTTATTTACGGTGCATTCGATCGATCTGAAATTTTGATAAAATGCATTGTTAGGTGACAAAAGTCGATGTGCAAAATTTCAGCTCGATGCATGACGGGAAGTGGGTCATTTTTTACTTTTGTTTTTGCGCGCACGGGACTGTGAAGTTAATATAAGGGATTTAATTAGTCTTCGAGTCGAAAGCAACAATGTTCTGTGGGTGAAATGAATTCCCTTAAAATTTAATTAGTCAAGGCTGTGAGTCTACACCAGACAACATTAAACATTGATGTATAATTAAAAAAAATAGGCGTATGTATTTATTTTTAAAATATTTTGCATAGCCACGCAAGTTTTCTCTAACTTTATAGTTCCTCTTATGGGAACACTGTCAACTTTCCAAGCTAACCGAACACCTGCTCAGACAAGTCTTCCTTAAATTGAAACCGATTAGAACAAAAGAACGAAAGATAAACTAAACCAAAGATAAACCAAACCGTGTCACGGCTAAACACACAGAGTTGTTGCATTTTATGTATTTTTTTTTAAATTTTCAGCTCCAAAAATGTTTAAAGCCATGGGTTAAAGTTTAGGTTATAAAAAAAATTTACATAATGGGAATCGAACGTTAGCGTATTATGTTTCAATTTCCTTATAATAATTGACAATGAGGTCAGGCATCGGCGTCGCTAGGAATCTTTCCAGGGAGGGAGGGCGACACGTTTTTTTTTAAATTTAACTGACAATGCCATACAAGTAACCTAATTCCTAATGTTCCTTTGCTATGTGAGACTAGATGGACACATAAATATAAAGGCTTGCGGATTTTTGCTGAAAATGTGACAGAAATTGTTAAACAACTGGAATATTTAGAACAATCAGTAATGTAATCAGTTGTACTTGCATATATAATTCTTTTTTTATGTTTGATATATGTACACTGTCTGCAATGTAATTAACTTTCAGGAAATTTAGTTCAGTTTTATTGTATCAACTTTATGTAATTTTAGGACATTTTTCTAAAATTAAGGGGGAGGGGGCAAGTGCCCATTGCCCCCCCTGCCTACGCTCATGAGGTCAGGTATACAGTATATATATTTACAAGTATGTAGAATTTAATCAATAAGCCAGCAACAACAGCCACACAGTCTGCAACACCGTTGTACGTCTTAACTCAAACATCTCGCGTGGTAGAGTGTGGTAGGGCTGCTGATGTCGGCGTCCCAATAAACCTTTCATCCATGAAACCCACCTTTTGACACACGCCCTTGGCACCCACCTTTGACACACACCCTTGGCACCCACCTTTGACACACACCCGTGGCACCCACCTTTGACACACACCCTTGTCACCCACCTTTGACACACACCCTTGGCACCCACCTTTGACACACACCCTTGGCACCAACCTTTGACACACACCCTTGGCAACCACCCTTGGTACCCACCCTTGGTGCTCACCCTTGGTACCCTACCCTTGGCACTCCCCCTTGGCACCCACCCTTGGCACCCATCATTGACACCTGCCCTTGAAAGCCACCATTTGCACCCAACCTTGGCACACCTATGTTAAGACTAAAATGTATCATCTATGTAAATCCTACTCATATATTTAAACTTTAAACTCTTATTGAAAGCACTTAGCCGAGGAACAAATTCACCTAAAAGTTTGACAGAGAAATTAACTGAAGTACGATAAGACAATTCTGTGTGTACTTTAAGCGTGCCAAGTAATGGAATTTAATTAATTTTGGATTAAAAAATTCCCTCGGCATTTGACCTGAAATTGAAACTTTCTGACAAAATAAAATATTGACAAAGTAGTAACCACGATCCGCCATGTTCTAGGCTAGACTTGTTTTTTTGTTTTTTTTTAAATTTAAACTTTTGTGTTCGCAAAGCTTGTGTAGACAGACTCTCTCCAAGAACCACAACTCTTGCCACGCCACTGAATCTCAGGACACAGTGACTGCTGAAAGTTCTAGATTCTGAGTCGCTGACCTTTAACCTTTAATTTCATACTGGAGACATGTCAGGCTTTGGTACTTGAGAAACTTTGGAACTCTTCTCAACAAAAAACAACATTTTGGGACCGTCAGACTTTTGGCGGACCATTAGGTAACAGGATTCTGGAGGGTCAATAAGACAAAATTTTGTTTGATAATTGTGTTTGAAGAGTGACCCTTACAAGTGTGTTAAATATAGACATGACGTCATGTTTCATGGGGCTGCTGGCTGTGACGTGGTTCATGGAAGTGGGCGGGGCCTCCGTCGTACGCCCGTACCCCAGGCAGAACTTGACGTGGTGGCAGACGGGGGTCGTGTACCAGATCTATTCAAGGTCATTCAAGGACTCGGACGGTGACGGTGTCGGAGACATCAGAGGTGAGTTGGTGATGGTGGGTGGGGGGTGATTGGTGAGAATAAGGGGGGGGGAGAGACAGTTATTGGTGATAGTGGGGGAATGTTATTAGTGATTTTGAAGGGGGTGGCAGCTACTCGTGTTAGTCAGAGGGTGCTGACAGTTATTGGTGATAGTGGGAAGCTACTGGTGATAGTCAGAGGGGGCTGACAGTTATTGGTGATAGTGGGGGGGGAAGCTACTGGTGATAGTCAGAGGGGGCTGACAGTTATTGGTGATAGGGGGGGACATTTAACTGTATTTTAAATAAATAATGTTTTATAAGGGATTTTAAACAATTAAATCTTCCTCACAATACACATCTAAATAATGAATTCTTCATCTTTCTGAGGCATAACTCATAACTCCATACTGAATCATTTGCTTGGTGGACCCTGATTTGCTTTTGTTGCTTATACACAAATTTAGGTCGGTCAAGTGATGCTTATCTCTGTATCTTTGCTTCATAGTTTTCACTGCTTAATTTTGCAACTCGGACTAAATTTGTCTCCTTTTTAAATCCTTTATATTAACTCGTGGCATCTGCTTGATTGTTTGCTTGCTTGCCGAAAAAACTTTGTATCGATTTTTAACCCACTTCCCCGTATGCTAGCGAGCTGTAATTTTGCTGGCAGACTCGTGCCGACGATAAAAATGATCTATCAAAATTTAGATCGATCGAATGTACTGTAATTAAATTAATGAATTTTTAGATTATCTCTGTGTATCTCTATGTAGCATGCTAATTTTTGTGCTAGGGTGTCGCGGTGCGTATATATATTGAAAAATATTTTTATACTTTCCTGTCGCGCGGTGCGGTGCATATTATATTGACGATACTTTTAAAAAATATATTCCCGATCTGTAAATGATTATACTAATCTGACGCACGGTGCGCATTATATTAAGTATGTTTTAATAACCCTTTTCCGTGATCAAATGAGCTGAAATTTAGCAGGCAGACTGTTGTAGTTTTTTTAAAAACTATAAATCCTTTATATATGAGACATAACTAAAATTTGGGATTTTTAGGATTGTCGTGCTATGCGTATTATAATGAACATACTTTTAGTTATGTCTCGTAAACTAAGGATTTCTAGTCAAAAACTTTGTTTTTTACGGGGTGTTGGGGGGTGGGGGGGGTAATAATTAGTAACACACATAATTTTCGGATGTTTGGTTATTTATTTAGTACAAGTCAAATTGGCGATGTGATTGTGGAAGCTAAACTGAGTTAGTCTGTGGGAGGAACGAACCTTAGCTACGTCACTAGATAAATCAAACTCATTTCAATACTAATATCATTCTCCATTGATACCGTCCAGTGTCGTTAGGGCCAATAATACACCCGATTATCTTGATACGTATAAAACTTTTATTTTCATTTTTTATATAATTCCCAATTAAATACACAACTCACATCTCAAGTCAATTAAATATTTTTCATTCGATAATATGAACTTAAATCAGGATTACATGCTACCTTGGACATAGTATTTTAAGAGTTCAACATTTTAAATAAATCTTGTGTCTTTAGGTATCATTTCTGAGCTCGATTACTTCAGCTACCTCGGTATCGACTGCATCTGGCTGAGCCCCGTGTGCAGATCTCCAATGAAAGACTTTGGTTACGACTGCTCCGACTACCAGGATATCGATCCTGTATTCGGAACAGTGGACGATTATAAGAATCTGGTGGCTGAGGCTCACAAAAGAGGTCTGAATATGTATGTGTGTGTGTGTGTGAGTGTGTGTGTACGAGTACAGGTGTGAGAGAAAATTTGTGTATGTTAGTGTATGTGTGTGTGTGTGCGGGCTTGCGTGTGAGAGTGTGTATGTGCTTGTTGATTAATTGCCCGCAGAACGTTTGAAATAGTTGGGTTCCTTGTTAAATACATGTAGGATATGATTTATTATGTATATACAGTATGGTTGATATGTTGCGGTTTATTCTTTTAATATGGCAATTTAAGAAAAGAATAAACCCATATTTGTGTTTCCCCACCCACCAATTTTTTTCCCATTGACGTAATCTTCCATAAAGTTTTTTTTTAATTTGTTGTCTCCATTAGGCTTGAAAATCCTGGCTGACTTTGTGTCCGTCTACTCCAGTGACCAGCACGACTGGTTCCAGAAGAGTGTCCGCCGTCAGGGGAAGTACACCGACTACTACGTGTGGGAGGACGGGATCGTGCTGGCCAACGGGACACGGGCTCCCCCAAATAACTGGGTACGACTTGCTTGGTCTGGCTAGGGTTTGTTTTGTCTGGCTAGGACTGTTTTTGTCTGACTAGGACTCGTTCTGTCTGGCTGGACTAGTTTTGTCTGGCTGGACTGTTTTTGTTAGGCTAGGACTGTTTTAGTCCGGCTAGGGCTGTTTTTTTCTGTCTAAGAATATTTTTGTCTGGCTAGGACTTTTTTGTCTTGCTGGACTGTTTCTGTCCTACTAAGACTCATTTTGTCTGTCTTTGACTGTTTTTGTCTGGCTAGGACTTTTGTGGTCTTTGAAGAAATCGTATTGCCTTTGTAGGCCTCTCAGATTGGTCTTGATATAAAAAGAAGATTTAAAAGACACGAAAAACAACACCGGAAATAGATACGACAATATGTTTTTGAGACTATGAGTGTTGTGTAATATCATGGAGCGTCTCAGGGAGTAAGGTCTGAATGTAAGCACTTTTATACGAACAATAATGTTTTATCTTATGTATTTGTAGCTGTCGATATTTGGCGGCTCGGCCTGGCAGTGGCATGACGTCAGACAACAGTTCTACTATCATGTCTTCTTAAAGGAGCAACCCGATCTCAACCATAGGGACGCCAATATCCGGTGGGAAATGTTGGTGAGTGAGTGGGGTTACTGAGTGAGAGAGTAGTAAGTGATGGAAAAAAATTTGGAAATTGTATTTTTAATGGCTTCAATTTTTTTTAAATTTTGGCCAAAAAATTGGAAACAGAAATATTTGAAATTGTTGCTCTTTCATTGGAAATTGTATACAGCTTGAAATTACATTGAAATCAATGAAAACTCGTTTACAAATTGAGATTACATTGAAAATAATAGGAAAGTTCGATACGTTATTTAGGTTTAAATTTTCAAAAATATAAACGCTTATCTGAAACGCATGAATATTTGATCGGAAATAACTTAAACAATTTATTACTCAAAGTTTGTAGACGCCTATCAATGCAAAATAAATGCGTTGCTTTTTTAAAAAAATGATACATGTTTTACTTTAATTTAATATAGTGATGACGCAGTGTGGTAACAACATATTTTAAATTATTTGTGTACATTAAAAAATAGTCTAAGCATAGCACATGCATGTATCACCATGACTACAACAATCTGTAGAACACGCTTCGCTATTGGCTGGACCTTGGAGTAGACGGGTTTCGATTGGATGCCGTCTCGGTCCTGTATGAGGTGGAGAATGTTTCTCTGAACGAACCACCTTCAGGAAGAAATGTTCCGCCGGTAAGTAACTAGGTTTGGGTTTAGCAATAACCAGGTAGAAAAGAGCCAACAGTATGTAACTAGGTTTGAGTTTAACAATAACCAGGTAGAAATGCGCCAACAGTATGTAACTAGGTTTGAGTTTAACAATAACCAGGTAGAAAAGAGCCAACAGTATGTAACTAGGTTTGAGTTTAACAATAACCAGGTAGAAAAGAGCCAACAGTATGTAATTAACTTTTAGTTGACGAGAATAGCGTGCTAATTTTTTTTAATTAAAGAAATAAAACAATTACATTTTTTGTTCTATAAATTCATAGCATGATTTCATGGGTAGATTTACACTGGTTTAAGAGAGAAAAAAAATCTTGCTTGAATTATCTACAGATTCCTTACAGTATTTTTTCAACCGACCTTGAAACATGATCATCATCATTTGACCTTTGAGTTCCTTGTGGAACATAGGGCCTCTGTCAAAGCTCAGCACTCTACACGGTCCTTTGCCAGTCGCTTCAATTCTTCCCAGCTCTTCCCAGCTCTTCCCAGTCCTTCCAGCCTCGTCCAACATGCTCCATCTCCATGTACGCATGGGTCTTCCTCGTTGTCGTTTGCCCTGGGAGTTCCAATCTAAGGCCTGCCTAGCCCTGCTGTTATCTTTCCTGAGGGTGTGTCCAATCCATCTCCACTTTCTTTCCATGATTTGTTGTTCAACTGTTATTTGTCTACACCTCTCCCACAGACCTTGAAACATACTGCCTCAAAAATAAAATTTTAAATGAATAATGTATAACAAAAATAAATTATCCTCACAAAACTTTATGACTGTGAGGGAAAGGTTAATGTCTTAACGTCCTTATTTAGGACCAAGAGGACTTTTTGAATCACACCTACACGCAAAATCAACCGGAAGTATATCGTGATCTGACGTCATGGAACGAATTGTTACAAGAATACAGTCGCAGGGATGGCAAAGAGAGGTCAAATATTTTACATAAATTTTCATATTTTTTAACCAGTGGTGCATCATGGTAATACTAGGAATTACATGATACAGGAGCAACACTTGCATCTTAGCCTACAGCATGATTCAACGAGATTGAGCGAGATATCTAGATCCGCCATATGTCGCCTACGGGGCTGTCCATACATAACCTCACTCAATTTTTGCCGATTTTTTACCCTCCCGCTGCCCCCTCGTCACAAAACCCCCTCCAAAATGACGTCACAAAGCTTTGCCGCGCCCCCCCCCTATAAAAGCCGTATGTTCTATTTAAAAACGAGCAGTCTCAAATCCCTTTTTTATTTAATTATGTATTTAGTGTAAGGCTGCACTCTAATATTGTAACAAGTGGAAAGCCATTTAAATTGTCATGAAATAAACTGTACGCAATCAAATATTTAAATGGAAATTTTATTAAAAGTTGCGCGTTTTGATGTGATGTGACATTTTTTACACGCCCCTCCCCCTCTCACGCATCGTGACAAATGTATGACCCCCCGGGGGCTAGGTGCGTGACGTCATTTATTCACGTTCCCTAGCGTGACAGACACTTACTGTAAAGGTTCATTGTTAAAAAAATGATAATCGCTCCAGCGGTTGTTTAAGTGTCAGTTGAAGACAGAGAAAACATTTCTCGTGTTTTTAACGAATGTGTTCATGAGATTCGTAAATGTCTGCTTCTCTGTGTATAAAATACACTGTAAAGCGTGGCAGTTCAAACTAGCAAGTGTTTTACAGTTGTTCTTGGAACTTTTATAATTTATACAGTATTTAAAGGCTTAGTCAATATACACAATTCTCCATTGATTACCTTTTAACTTTAATTTGTCATAATTTACCATGTGGCATGGAGGTGGCGTAATAATACAAAAAATAGTTCGTCTATTGAGGTGGCCACGAATGTTCGTGAGCAAATATTGAGGTGTGGACCGACCTTAAGGCACTAATTCTCAATCTGCATAGACCTAGTTGGTGTTTCTTCTTATTTTTCCTTCACAAGATAAGATAATAGTATTTTCATGACTATATGAATACCCTTGTGAATATCATAGCAACGTTTAAACTTTGATCATTTGAAATGTTAACATATTTTATTTCTTTACAAACGTTAACCCTACGTAGTCCAATTGAGGCAAAAATTCATTTAAAAAATAATTCCAATTGTAAACCACAAGGCCCTGCATCCACATTGCTGACAAACGATGACATTGTTTTAAAGGGGGGGAAAATGTAGCACTAAACTTTTATTTACCCTTAAAAATTCTAATAGATCAATGTATGTCATGATTACTAACAAGAATACACGTATTCTTACTCCAACAAACTAGGGTCCCTCCAACTCACAGTCCATCTCCACATTTTTATTGATGTTTTCCAAAAAATTTCCTCAGATATATGGTCATCGAAATTTACGAAGGGACGCAAATCCGCAGCAAACTCTACGCGACGGGAGGTAATCCGTTCAACTTTGATCTCTTGGGGATGCCGAGAAATCTGACAGCCCGCGAAGTGCACCAGACAGTGATGAACGAATACGACAACCTACCTCCAGGGAAATGGCCCAACTTTGTGGTTTGTCTTTCACTTCACTAGCGTTTAGACATTGTTGTCTTATGATCGTATACGAAGTTTCCTGGACCTATAATATCTTTGACACATGTTTCCTGGACCTATAATGTCTTTGACACAGGTTTCCTAGACCTATATTGTCTTTGACACAGGTTTCCTGAACCTATAATATCTTTGACACATGTTTCCTCGACCTATAATATCTTTGACACAAGATTCCTGGACCTATATTATCTTTGACACATGTTTCCTGGACCTATAATATCTTTGACACAAGTTTCCTGGACCTATATTATCTTTGACACAGGTTTCCTGGACCTATAGTATCTTTGACACATGTTTCCTGGACCTATAATATATTTGACACAGGTTACCTGGACCTATAATATCTTTGACACAGGTTTCCTGGACCTATAATATCTTTGACACAGGTTTCCTCGACCTATAATATCTTAGACACAGGTTTCCTGGACCTATAATATCTTAGACACAGGTTTCCTGGACCTATACTATCTTAGACACAGGTTTGTGCTATGGTGTCTATCTAAAGGCATTCACTCAGCCATTCTAATAAAAATGCAAGACTAGACACAAACAATGGATAATCGTAGGACGCAGTAATCTTCTGTAAAGAAGGGAGCCCTTGTAACAGCCGGGATAAGATAAGAATGTGCACACAAACTTGGCATTAACAGAGCATTTATTAGGGAAGAAAGGGAGCGAAAAAAATCATAAATTTCAGAAAGGTGTAGTCCAAAATGTCACATCCTTAAAGGGCAAACGAGATATTCTAGTCCCAGCGCCCGATGACTGGGGCATTCCCTAATGATTTTTTTTTAAAATATAAGAAAAATATCCTGATGGAAATACAGCTGATTGCACGAAGTCTTTCAAAAATCTTATTTATGGCATTTTATTTTTGCACTATCTGGCTGTCGCAGCACTATTCAATTTGTCATTTCTTCACTCATTTTCTTTGTCCTTTTTATTGCATCCTTCTGTTACTAAAATCGGTGCTTTTAGTTTTCCATTGATGGAAATTTTCTTTTGTTGCTTGTCCCTTCTTCTATTTTTTTAAAAAAGTGTTTTTTTTTCCTTGCGTATCATGTTTGTCCATCTCTAGCATTGTGTGTTTGACGTCATCCAATTTGCTCATAGCTAGGAAATCACCAAAGTCGAAGAGACAGTCACGTGTATTGAATTGATTACGTCATCCTATTTGCCCACAGCTAGGAAACCACGACAGTCGAAGGGTGAGTCACGTGTACGGGCCGCAATACGTCGACGTTTTCAACATGCTGGTTCTCACGTTGTGGGGCACACCGACCACATACTACGGAGAGGAACTCGGGATGCTAGAGGCAGACCTCCGCTGGGACCAAACGTTGGACCCCTGGGGTCTTAATTATGGACCGGTCAGTTTGTGTTCGGCTGTCAGCTGATTGCTGATGCTCGTTTCTTTGTTTGTGTGCATGTGTGTGTTGGGTAGGGGTGTACCGGATTTTGGCTCCGGCAAATCCGGAATGCGGCCTTTTTTACAAATCCGGCTACGGTAGAACTTCACTTCATAAATCCGGCCAAATCCGGGCTGGACGGTAGAGCCCTAATATATAAATATATATATAATGGCTCCGGCTCCGGAAAATCCGCAATCCGGCCATTTTTATAAATCTGTCTCCTGTCGGATTTCACTTCATCAATCCGGCCAATTTCGGCTCCGGCCGGATTTCAAGAATTTGAATCCGGAACCAGTCCTAATGCTATGTTTACTACAGGTACTGTTAAGTCATGGTTGATTCATTGTTCTCAACTATGTCGATACAATGTCATGAAGTAAATCCTAACAAACCAAACGTATACAAAGACATAACTACGCAATAGAGACGTTATATTATGGGTTAGTGAAGCCATGATTGGTCAAGATAGTTTATGACTCAATGGACAACTACATGGCTTGTCAATTAATCCAATAGCTGACCGCCTTGTACAGCAAACCTTCGTGCTCTATTAATGATAAAAAGGGGAAATCTCAGTCAAAAAAAAATAAATAATAACCTCGCCCGAGGCTCGCCATTTGACAAAACAAGACTGAAAATGGGTTGTTGTCTTTTTTAAGAGAAGAGGCAGACAATTACAGAATATAACAAGGATTTTCACACGTTTAACACACATATTTTCAATCAGACTCAGTCAAAAATACATCGTCTGGAAATGATAAAGAAACGACCCGTAAAAACAAAAAAAAATTGACTATAAATCCTTATATATAAGACACAAGTAAAAGAATTGATTATGTTCAATATAATGCGCACCGCTCGACAGTCTAGAATGAACATTTACATGCCACATAGAAATACATAGAGATAATCTATAAATTCACTAATTTAATTACAGTACATTCAATAGATCTGAAATTTTGATATAATTCATTGTTAGGTGACAAAAGTCTATTTGCAAAATTTCAGCTCGATAGGATCTCGGGAAGTGGGTCATTTTTTTAAATACGTTTTTTTTCCGCGGGACCATGACAGACAGACAGACAAGACGGTAAAGTTAATATAAGGGATTTAAATATTAAATGATTGGGACGATATGATGTGGGTCTAGAGGTTTATGGCTTAGGCTGTGCCTTGACTCGAGCCGGAATTCGACACTGCAGTACACGGCCTTGCGTGTTTTGGAAAAAAAATATATTTTTGAGGGTGGCTTCGCAGCACAAAATATTTTTATCCCGAAAGACGTGCACCGCCGAGCCCACCATGCACACTATGTTATGGTATTTTTTTTTCCAAAAGATACGGCCCCATACTGCAGTGTCGAATTCAGGCTCCAGTGTAGGCACAGCCTTAAATTTGAAATGTGAGCGCGGCGCCGCGAATGACAAGATGGTGGGTTATGTTTCTGAGTTGATTAGGGACATAATTAAACACACGTTTAAACATTAAACTATCACCGAGGAAACAAACATAAGTATGTAATGTGACTCCAGCCATGGATCTCCACTGAAATTTCGTTCAGTCCCCAACATCCATTATGATACAACAGTGTCACGTATGAATCACGAGTGTATCGCGTGCTGTATGACGGAGAGGTCACGTGAGCGAAAGCTCGGGAAGAAAGAGTCGTTCCCATCGGCTAAGAATGTTGGGGGAGCAGTTGTCAGAGAACTTCCGTGGTGGAGGGAAGGAATGTGTGTGTACCTCAGGATTCCACGTTGTATAACCTCAAATTATATTTCTCGTACAAAGTATAAATATTAAAGTTGTTTTATTGAAACAAGTTCTTCAGAGGATTATTGTGTACAAGGTTTTGTGTTGAGAGAACGCCTACAAGAGGTATACATATAAAAGTAAATCATTGACAAACAGTTCCCTTGGGATACAACAGTTCCCTTGAGATACAACAGTTCCCCTGTGATACAACAGTTCTCTTGTGATACAACAGTTCCCCTGTGATACAACAGTTTCCCTTGTGATACAACAGTTCCCTTGTGATATACAGTTAACAAATAAAAAACGAATTGCCTCCCGATTTTTCTCAGAGTCGGTACGAGGATTTCTCTAGGGACCCCGAGAGAACTCCCATGCAGTGGACGAGTGGTCCTCAATCTGGTTTTACGACAGGAAACACAACGTGGCTACCACTGGCAAAAGATTACGTCACTCGCAACGTCCAGGTCAGAAACTGCTAACTTTCTCCTAATGTATTGTATGTAACGTGCCATAAGAATATATATATTTTTTACTTGTTGCCATTCAAAACAATGTCTCTAGCTTTTCAAGACAAGAAATATATTTTCACGGTTAATAATTAAACCCAATCAATACAAATGAATGCAAACCATTTACTGAATGAAATTTTTTAAAAAAATCAGTTTTTTATTTATTTTTTAAATCCACCTTATCTACTAACAGTTGTGTTTATCTCATCAACTTTTTTCCGATTTACTTGCGAAGAGTTTTGCGCTCTGATTTTCGGATATCTTCAAAGTAAGTTTCAGCGCCGCACGCTCCCAATGCACACACAAGATCATAAATACAATAAAATTGGACAAGTTGTACTAGTACTGTTTGGGGTTCTGGCCCTAACGTGATACAGCCAAGCTCAACGTTGTCAATTTTCAGCCTTGTCTGGGCTGATGTAAATATTTTAGATGGATAATGTTCAAACGTTACCATTTTTAAGTAGATTAGAAGCGAAGATACATTAAAACTTTAAAAATGATTAATTACCATTCATCAATAAGTAGATTTAGACTTAAAATAAAGGATCTGATATTTTATTTGTAGATTTCTGACTTTTATTTTTTGTAAATGGCAAAGTCTGACAAATTATGAAGGAACTTTAGGACCTAGGGATAAAGGTTTAGCAATCATGGCACTTCTAGGATAATGTTCCAAAAAGATATCTAAAATTAAGAAAAGTGAACCGCAAACGTTTTTAGAAGTTTGAGACTGAAAAGATTTAATGACGCCTAATTAAAAGTGTGATTGAAAAGAAAAGTTAAGCAACAGTAATCTTCTTGAACTAACAACAACAAATTTTGTGACTGAAATCTTCTTGAACTACCAACAACAAGTTTTGTGACAATAATCTTCTTGAAGTGCCATTAACAAATCTAGTGACAGTAATCTTCTTGAACAGCCACTAAAAATCACATCTCTTCAAAATAATAAAAAAATAATGATAAAATAAAATGATCGTCACATTAATCCTGAATGTTTCAATTTAAACATGTAAATAAATAAAAATTACATCATCAAGTCAAGTAGAACCATTAATGTCTTCAAATAACAGTAGAGGAATAGATTTCCTGGTGTTTTCTTCCAGCAAAGAAATGGACCAAAATAAAAGTAAAAGCCCAGACGATCAGCTTTAGATTCCCTTGGATTTTAACGAACACGATCCCATGAACAGTCAATGCACGCATTAATTATTGTTGTTAATTTATTATTGTTGCCGACAGACTGAAAGAGAGAGCAGCAGACACACAAGTCTCAAGCTGTACAAACAACTTGTAGAACTCAGGAAGAAACAAGCATTTCAGATCGGGGACTTCACGGTCAGCGAAATATCCCTTCATTCGACTATCTATTCAATCCATCGACCTGGCTACCAACATACCCATATATCTATCTACCTTCCTACCCAGCTACTTACCTACTCACGTACCCACCTACCCATGCGTCCACCTAGCCACCTACCTGTCTGCTTATATATCCATCCATGAAAATGTATCCATCTACCTATCCTTCAGTCTATCCATCCATACATCCATCTTTCTATCTAATTTCTATAAGTCTGTTTATATATCTTTCTATCTGTCTGTCTATCTTTCCATCTGATATATCGTCACCGGTAAGTGTTTGAAATCGATTGACGTAATATCTAGTTACAGGTAGGTCGTAAGATATAATGTAATTTTCTATTTACCTCTAATGACACACTTGTGTGTGTGAAACTCTACACCTGTCATGACGTACTTGTGTGTGTGAAACTCTACACCTGTCATGACGTACTTGTGTGTGTAAAACTCTACACCTGTCATGACGTACTTGTGTGTGTGAAACTCTACACCTGTCATGACGTACTTGTGTGTGTGAAACTCTACACCTGTCATGACGTACTTGTGTGTGTGAAACTCTACACCTGTCATGACGTACTTGTGTGTGTGAAACTCTACACCTGTCATGACGTACTTATGTGTGTGAAACTCTACACCTGTCATGTAGTACTTGTGTGTGGAACTTTACATATTTCATGACGTACTGGTGGGCAATGCTCCCTGTGTTGACTTTCCACAGCCGTCCATAGTCACTGATGACTTATTCTCCTACTTCCGGGTCGGGGATGACGAGACTTATTTGGTCGTGCTGAACTTCCGGGCGGAAGAGGTTAACGACTGGTCAAGTTATGCTGGGGTCAAGGCCACGGCAGTGCACGTAACACCAGGTCAGTTAAATTTGACCGTTTATTGCATCATCATTTAAAAAAGTTAAATCCAAATACCCAAGCAAAATTTCAAGTTCAGAAATTTAAATGAGGAACACTTCCACAAGGTGTCTGTATCACTGTAACTCACATGTAGTTCAAATTCACTTCCTAATTTCACTTACCTTTCAAGCCTCTTATTATAGTCAACCTTAAGACAAATTCAGAGTACATTGGGACTGTTACTCCTGTTGTTGAGATTTTTTTCATACCTTTTATCACTCATTCTTAGAATGAAATATTGTTTGTGGATCTTTTAACTAAGATAAGGGCTTTTAATTTAATAAAATTCAAGAATGCAATGTTTACCTCTAGGTGTGGAGGACATTAAAGAAGGACAAGAAGTGAATCTTGCGGCCTTGAGACTTGGCCCCGGTCATGGCTTGGTATTATTGGTGCCTCCTACGTCATCACCGATCATTGGATAAATTCCATCCGAGTGATGTCCCTTTGTCACGGGTGATCACACACGTATCATTTCCTCATTTGGTAGTTGTAAAGACATCTTCAAAATGTTTAGTTTGATTATGCTGTCTTCACAAAGTTTCGACTATTTCAAGACAATTCAGATTTCGAAACATTGTTTCTTCGTACCGTATATACTCGAGTATAAGTCAAGGTTTTTTTAATTCAAAATTTCAAGGCCAAAACCTGGGGGTCGAATTATAAGCTCGTAACTCATTATATAAACGCCATCATCTGACAGCAGCGATCGTTGAAGAAATTTAAAATTCAACGTTTAATGTAACAGTTCATGAGGTCGACTTACACTCGAGTACATACGGTATGTTAGATTCTGCAAATATTCGATACTATTTTGTTGTATACACAGTAGGAGTTTAAAGAATATAAAAGTGGTAAATTTGAATCCCTACGTTAGTTAAATAATTGCTAACTTATCTGTAATCAGTTATAGTTGTTAACTTTTTAACCAAATGAACAAGTAGAATCTAAGTGTTATTACAATACTTTATTTAATTTTGTAAAGGGTTATTGGGTCCTCAAACAAGAAAATATAAGTCGAAATAATGCTGCTAAAATTTGTTAAAATAAATCAGTTTTCGTTTTACCAAATAATGTATAGAAAATAATATTCAATACTTGACCTTATAAATGTATTACTAATAGTAAAATTCATTCAAAAGAAAACATTTACTTGTTTCGTTTTATTTTTTTTAGTTGTTTTTTTTTACAAGTCTTAGTCATGTGTCTGTGAATATTTTCTTTGCTTGTGTATCATGATAAAAAAGGACGAAAATACGTGATCAAGAAACTGCGATTATCTTGGATTTTCAACATTGGAACTTTTATCATCACAAGGATCCTTCATACATCCTTTTAAAGAAACTACCTGCACAAAAATTAGTGCTGTAGTCTGACCCAGTCGGATAACTTTTTTTTCTTCAAATTTTTATTATTTTAAAATAAGGAAATGACAACGTTGTTATGGTAGCAAATGATTTTCCTTTATTTATCCTATGATCTCCTGGTCTTTGGTGAGTTGTATAATCAAACCATCACCCGGTCCGAGCTTCAGGATGTTCAGCTGGACAGTGTCTCCTTGTGAGATGCCGACCACGCCTGCAGATAGTGACAAGTTAGTGACATCAATGACAAGTTAACGACAACAGTGACAAGTTAGTGACTGACAACAGAGACAAGTTAGTGACAACAGTGAAAAAGTTAGTGAACCAACGGTGACAATTTAGTGACAGCAGTGACAAGTTATTTACAACAGTGACAATTTATTGACAACATTGACAAGTTAGTGACAGCAGTGACAATTTAGTGACAGCTGTGACAAGTTAGTGACAGCAAGGACAAGTTAGTGACTGCAGTGACGAGTTAGTGACAACCGTGACAAGTTAGTGACAACAGTAACAAGGTAGTGACAAGTCAGTGACAACAGTGGTAAGTTAGTCACAACAGTGACAAGTTAGTGACAACAATGAGGTTTGTTTGATCTTGGGTGGATAGAGAAATTTTGTTTTGCAACAGGTTTGTATAACAATTTATGAAACAATAGCTTTGTTGTTTTAAAAATGACCAAAGAAAGGCATGTTGGCAGTTATAAAGTATAGACACAGTATTGCATATACGACCCAACCGGTCATCCTGTCCAGGCACTCACTCGGTGTGACGACCTTCGCCGTCCCGGCCTGTCCGTCATTAGGGGATAGGTCGACGGTAGCCGTCTTGCCAAAGTTGAGTACCACGAGGAACTTCTGGTCATCGAGTTGTCGGACGTAGGCATACACGTCATCCGTGACCAGCACAGGCTGAGGTTATAGAGCAGTTTAAAATTTTAAAAAGATATCGACTAATGTCAAGCTCATTACATCAAGGTAACTCTTGCAGCTCACATCGTAACAAAGCCACCTCTTCTCTAATAATATCGTGAGAGAAGTCTGCTATGCAGAGCTTCTTGTATGATGTATATTTAAAACAGAAAATTGCTTTCAACAAAACTATGGGTGCACCGGATTCCGGCTCCGGCAAATCCGGAATCAGGCAATCTTTACAAATCCGGCTCAGGCCAGATTTCAAGAATTTGAATCCGGTACAGCCCTAAACAAAACTAACAATCGGTAGACACGGTTGTCGAAATGCCCACTAACTAATGTGTTCTAATCTGACCTTGAAGGTGCCCTCCTGGAAAGCCTTGTTTCGTCTGATGGACACCAGCTGTTTGTACAGTGTGAGGCTCGTCTGGCCCGGACTCTCAGACTGGACCTGGAAGGATGCAAGAAGAGACTGACAACTAATGCCAGAGAAGAGATTGACCGCGCGTGTCTGAGATTTCAGTGGGCCCTTAAACAGGATTTGATAACATGCATTTGAATTCCAACTTTAATGAAGTGTCCAAGTCTAATCATGTCTCTCTAGTGAACTCAGATATCAACGTGACCCCGGCTTCGGCTGACCAGTCAAAAATGCAAACGTATTGCATTTGACAAAATTAGCCGCATCATTTGTCATACTATAAGCCGCATCATTTGTCACACTATTAGCCGCATCATTTGTCATACTATAAGCTGTATCATTTGTTACACTATTAGCCGCATCATTTGTCACACTATTAGCCGCATCATGTGTCATACTATAAGCTGTATCATTTGTAACACTATTAGCCGCATCATTTGTCATACTATAAGCTGTATCATTTGTAACACTATTAGCCGCATCATTTGTCACACTATTAGCCGCATCATTTGTCACACTATTAGCCGCATCATTTGTCATACTATAAGCTGTATCATTTGTAACACTATTAGCCGCATCATTTGTCACACTATTAGCCGCATCATTTGTCACACTATTAGCCGCATCATTTGTCATACTATAAGCTGTATCATTTGTTACACTATCAACCGCATCAATTGTCACCCTATTTGTCGCACAATTTCTTACCTTCACGTTATGTATAGTGTAGTTGACCCCAAGTGGTAGCCATGTACTGTTGCCAGTGGTGAAGCCTGCTTGAGGACCGTCGGTCCACTGCATTGGAGAGCGTTCAGGGTCCCTCGAGACAAATTGGTAGCGATCCTTGATGAATTGGGGAAATAAGCTCATTACAATACGGGATTAATTAGGACTTAGGTAATGACAATAGTCGAAGTAAAGCTGATTGGGCATATGACCATGCAAATACGGGATTATTAAGGCAATGGCACTAGTCAAAGTAAGGCTTTAGATAATGGCACTAGTCAAAGTAAGGCTTTAGATAATGGCACTAGTCAAAGTAAGGCTTTAGATAATGGCACTAGTCAAAGTAAGGCTTTAGATAATGGCACTAGTCAAAGTAAGGCTTTAGATAATGACACTAGTCAAAGTAAGGCTTTAGATAATGGCACTAATCAATGTAAGGCTGTTATTAGTGTTATAAGAAGTTCAGATAAAACCCCAATATCTAACTTAATGTGAGTCAATGTTTGCAATGTTTTCCTCTGTTTCACAGAAATGTAAAGAATCGATATCATACGTCTGCAGCGTACAAGAGTAGATGGAATTACAGCCCAAGAACGTGTTGAGAAGAATGAATTCTTTTGCGTACGTGTTGTTCGAGGTGGAGATTGGTTGGACAATAATTACCACGTAACTTAAGCAGCTGGGAAACTCTCGCATTGACTCCGCCATTACTTTGGCCAAGGTGTTTCTTTTGGGGTTATCTCTGGTCGTTAATAATGAGAAAACTAACATTAACATTCTACGTTCTGTAAAATAAACTAAACGGACCATGGCTGAGCCTCCTTATAAAAAGCCTTAAACTGGCATTGCAAATGACCATATTTGAGACCCTATGTATGTAGCTTTCAACAGAGAACTCACCTGACCACAGTTGAACCCCTAGGAATACAGCTTTCAACTGACCACTCACCGGACTACCATTGCGACCCAAGGTATACAACTTTCAACTGACCACTCACCGGACCACAGATGAGACCCGCTGGTATAAAGCTTTTAACTGACCACTCACCGGAACAAAGTTGAGCCCCTTGGTATAAAGCTTTCAACTGACCACTCACTGGATCACAGTTGAGCCCCCAGGTATAAAGCCTTCAACTGACCACTCACCGGACCATAGTTGAGCCCCCAGGTATAAATCCTTCAACTGACCACTCACCGGACCATAGTTGAGCCCCCAGGTATAAATCCTTCAACTGACCACTCACCGGACCATAGTTGAGCCCCCAGGTATAAATCCTTCAACTGACCACTCACCGGGCCATAGTTGAGCCCCCAAGGGTCCCGCGTCTCATTCCAGGACACCTCTGCCTGCAGCATGCCGATCTCCTCCCCGTAGTAGGTGGTGGGCGTGCCCCACAGCGTCAGCAACAGCATGTTGTACACGTCCACGTACGCGGCACCATTCCGTTTGCTGACCCGCGTGTTGTCATGGTTACCAAGCTAGGGGTGGGAGAGGAATGGAAGACGTGTGAGTCAACCCACGAGATCGGTGGTGACAAGAAATATGTTTGACATTGATTTAATGAACATAAGTATAAGAGGATCAGGCACTTAGGCTAAACGGAGGTGGCTAGAGTAAAGAACATCTTTAGAGAGGGCCGTGGTAATTACAGTGAAGTAGGAGGTCAATAAAGTTTATAAAGTATCTGAAAAGATTTCAGAACAATATTTTATTATATTATTTATTTTATAATTTCAAACAAATTGACAGCATACAATTACAAAATTCAAAATGTAAATGAAAACTTTAAAGTTGGAGGATCTTTAATTTGCTAGTATGTTTGAACTAGAAGAGTTTGTCACTGAGCTATAACGGGGTTCATAAGTTCAGGGCATTTTAAAACAAAACAACTAAATAAAAATTAAGAACCGAAACCAGTGGGATAGTAACAGAGAAGAGGTGACTATTTGCATTTATAACTAAAAATCGCTAAATACCACGTAATGCGTCATATATTAGGTGATGTTATTTTCTACAAAAGATGAAAAAAAACAAAAAAACTTTGTGTGTTCACCTTAACTTTTCTATTGGGTACCAACCCCTTCGTAGAGCCTTCGTGGATAATTCAGCGAAGAACGAGCGACGTAGTAGAAATGAATATTATACAATACGGGGAGGGAGGAATGGGGTTTTCGTCCTAAGGTGTGGGTTTAACGACCGGCTGGAATGGATATTTTTTGTTCCTTGGTGGGGCGGGGGAGGGAAGGATCAGCCACAAAAGTCATGCATATGCCCTCAACTCTGATTGTTTTGATGTTGAGAAAATATCTGAAGCATACGCCACAGACATGCTCATAGATAGTGCAAAAAACGGGGACAAAGAACGAACACAAATAGCTGCACGAAGAAATGAGAACAATACTAGTGAACGTCGAGGGGGGCGGGATTAGGACCACCGACGCATTCTCGGTCTCGAGACATGGTTACTGCGGTTGTTGTTAGCTACCCCCACCCTGCACCACCTTCGCTTAAACTGTGATTGGTCGACCCTAGCGAGGGTCATTCGTCATGCTTATTTGCACACTTCTTGTGCTGGTCCTAATTTCTGGTGAGTTATATCTATATATAGATTGTTCTAAACAGATGAACATGAACTCTGGTTGTGGAAGAAAATTAGTAGCCTCGAGCCTAGAGCTCTATATGGGTCTTCCCGGAAGACCCCCTCAGCCATTTTGCCCCCAAAGGGACCTAACGGCTGAGAAACCCCACCGGAAGCGGTCGCTTCTGAAGCGGCCACCTGGGCATCCAGGACAGACAGTCGAAAATGCCTCCCACAAAACTAAACACATATTCTGTAGGCCTGAGACTAATCTCTTAAGGCCTTGGCTAGTACCTGGGTAACCTGCTCCATCTGCTGAGCAGTGCCATACAACATTGTCTTTACATGGGACTCCTTTGCCTCCCTTACCTCCCCGGCTATGTCTAGCGAGGGACAAGACGTCAGCAAGCGTGCGAACGTCTCAGAGGCTTGGCTGCAATGACGGCAGTTCGAGTCCCAGTTGTGGTCTAGCCTGTGGAAATACGAGTTGGTTGGGCCGTGGTCTGTTCTCATCTGAGTCACTAAACTCTGGTGTTTGCGACTCAGGTTCCACCACTGGTCTGAACGGCTTGGCCTGGGCTTGTTAGCGAAAACCCTTCTGGCTGTCGTGTTGTCAGTCCACTCCTGGTACCACTTGTTCCTGAAGTGGTCCTTTAGCCAGGTTTTAGCCCCAAGATAAGTAACTGTGGCCTCTGGTTGGGGCAGGGCTGCTCCTACTTTTACCAGGGAGTCTGCCTTTTCATTGCCGTTAACATTCACGTGATGCGGGATCCACTGCACTGTTACCTTACCTCCAAGCTCCGCATCGTAATTCGATTCCATAGTCCCACAGGGACCTGAAAGTTCTTCTTTTGGTGGCCCTCCTAATGGGTATAAGATGAGCGCACCGTATCCTGCAATTCCTTCAATTGAGCTGGCAGACCCATCCGTGAACACTTTTACTTGGGTTCCCGCGAACCCTTCAATCGTCTCAAGGGCAGCCGCTTTCTGTACATGTTCAGGGCTGCGTTTCGTCACTGCCTCCCACTAAATTGACCTTACAAGGAGGGGTGAAATTCCCTACTACGACCCGCTAACACTTTGGCGCCATTCCGGCAAAACACACGAGTCTCCATGGTTAGGACCGCCGCTAAGCGAGGTCATCAATGACCTACCTAGGGACGACCCCCAATGGAAGGTTTCCCCAGAGCTGGCGTCCGCTGCGTTCTTCGTGGTGCATTTCGCTAATCCGTGCTGGCGCTCCTGGCCCTAAAGCGGCACCACTCAATGGCTCTTCTAGTAAATGAGGGGGGCGAAACGGTCGCTTTGGAGTAACCCGACCCGCAACGTGTACTTTGGTTTTCATCTTCGGTATTGCATCTAGATGCTTTGCCTTAGATCCGTACAGCAACTATCATATGTGACTAGCACCTAACACCTAACATATCAGACCTCGGCATTGCTTGCAAGGAGTTTTCGGTTTCAGGTCGCTGTCAAGTCCACGACCCTACTCGTCTGTCGAGCCCCGTAGAGGCCACCCCTTCTCGAAAGAAAACAGATGAATACAAAGTTGTGGTCCTGTTTCATGGTCAAAAATCGGATGAAATAGCCGTAAACAGATCAACACGGTCAAGTACGCATGGACATGTGTACGTGTTCTTTGTTGCTAAAATTTAGATACGATTTTTTTGTTGACATTTGTAAATATATTTGCTGCTCACTTTTGGACATGGTTTTGCTATTGACATTTGTAAGTTGTTTTGTTTTTAACATTTGTACGCGATTTTGTTGTTGTTATTTGTACGTGGTTTTGCTGTTGACATTTGTACTTGACTTTGTTGTTGACATTTGTACTTGGTTTTTTGTTGACATTTGTACTTGACTTTGTGTTTGACATTTATACTTGACTTTGTTGTTGACATTTGTACGTGTTTAAGTTGTTCTCCAGGGACCACAATTTAAAGTCGTATAGATCTGGATAAAGAATTCGTCTTTGCACTATACGATAGAGACTGGTCGATAGATTTCATCATCTAATGTGGCCATTGGAAGGCCGTCAGTTGAGACTCAACTGTTCTGCTATACACGAAGACGTGCCGTTCGTTCCAAGGCTGATTGCACTCCCACCCTTTGTGTTAAATTCTTCACGGGCTTTCGTATTATATCATGTGGTATACAAAAATAGTCCTCCCACGTCGTGATAGATTCGTGACCAATCATTTAACCATCAATAAATGTATTTGTATTACTCCTTCTTTTCTTCTACTCCCCGCCCCCCCCCATACACACAATAAAATCTCATGAACAGTTTTAAAATGATTGATACAAACCAATTAACCATTTCATTGAAACAAAATAAAATGACATGAAAGAACGTGTCCTCAGATTTAAGGAGCAGATTTCTTCTCAATTTTTGTTAAAGTAAAGTTCGGATGTCTTTAGGCTGGGACTGAATGGAAACAGCAGACACAAGTTACATGCCTCCAGGCCCCCCCCCCACACACACACACACTTTTTGTATGACAATTTATTGGTGGTGATTTGACGATAAGATCTTTAAGATTAGGTCCAAAAGAACTTTAACGTTTTAAGACCAGAAGACCTTTAAGGTTATGGCCAGAAGATTTTAAAGATTAGGGTCCTAAGCTCATTAAGATTTGGACCAGAGGGCCTTTCAGTTTATGGACAGAAGATCTTTCAGATACAGCCCATAAGATCTTTCATGTTAGGGCCCAAGAATTTTAAGTCAAATTTTAACATTTGTAGGGTGAACCAAATTTTTTTATTTGAATATCATTTTCAGTCCCGAGAGATGAGATGCTAATGAACACTTTTGCCAGAAATGAACGTACGTTCAATTTAAGTGTAGAAATAAAGGTCATCTGTGATACAATCTACAGTGAAATCAAATGAAATAGTCGCATGTTTATCTTCGTCACTTTCTACCTACTACTACGACCTAAGATTAAAAATGAAAGTCTTCCTATTTCATTCAAGACTTATGATAACATCAAACCAAACGAATGTTGAAAACTACTTTTGTAGAAGTGGAGATGTACTAAAGTTTAGGCTCAAAGTTCTAGTCAATTACCACAAAATTAAGCCACTTCTTTGTGGGGAAAATGTCAAGCCCCTTACCACCAAACTGGGCCACTTCCCTGGCAAAATGTCAAGCAACTTACCACAAAATTGGGCCAGTTCCCTGGCAAAATGTAAAGTCACTTACCCAAAATTGGGCCAATTCGCTGGCCTAATGTCAAGTCATTTACCACAAAATTTGGCCAATTTCCTGGCCAAATGTCAAGTCACTTACCACAAAATTGGGCCACTTCCCCGGCAAAATGTCGTTGTAGTCAGCCATGACGGTCCTGTTGATCTCCTCCGGCTTTGGAGGACGGCTCATCTGCAGCAGGTCGAAGTTGAAAGGGTTGGCCTTCCCCTGGGAGTAGAGGGTGTTGCGCTGATCGTGTGTTGCGTAGGTCTCTAGAACCATGTACCTGGGCAGCAAGACACATATGGATTAGCATGGATGGAATCATTCTTAGTCGCCAGTTATAGTAAGTCGGCTTTACCCTTTCAAGAACACAAATATAACACAGCCGATTAGCGAATGTATACTTGTGATACTAGACTCATTGCAAATTTAAACCATGGTTTTAAATTAGGTTTTAAAACTTCCACAAACGGGAACTTTCTAAGTACTATTTCAATTTCAGGTGACTACTATAAACTTCAATTAAAATATTGCAATAAATGGTCATTCTAGAACAAGGCAGTTCAATACCAAGATGAACAAATTGAACATAGAAATAATCCTATATAATAAAAGGCTATGTTCCGTGTGGTCATCGATAGCGATTGGTCCCTCAAACAGATATGACTCCTACAGCCAATCATATTGAACACGTTTACGCGGACGTTCAAAACTAGTTATTTTTGGTGCAGTATTTCTTCCAAGACTTTATTTTGAGTTATGCGCGTTGGGATTTATAGTCAAAAGCTCTGTTTTTACGAGTTATTTATTTTAACTATAATGAGTAGTACTTTTGACGTGATGCACATGTATGCCGGTCGAGACGGCTGTTTGGAGGGGAGTTACAACATGCCACTGAACGGTGGCGGAACGTCCTTGGACGGACTTTTTTGCTCGTAGGAAATAAAGTAATTACATGATCATGAACGACTTAAGTAGCCTAAGAGTTATCTCACATAGTGTTAATGAGATAAGGATCTGATTATACGGATTTGAGGACTTATGGTTTCATCCATATTTTGAGGCCCAGCTATATCTCTTTGATTACTCGGCAAACACATTGCAGACCAGCTACATCTCCTGGTCGTGGACATTAATTGTACTTTCGGAGTGGACTTCGGAGTGGACTTCGGAGTGGACTTCGGAGTGGACTTCGGAGTGGACTTCGGAGTGGACTTCGGAGTGGACTTCGGAGTGGACTTCGGAGTGGACTTCGGAGTGGACTTCGGAGTGGACTTCGGAGTGGACTTCGGAGTGGACTTCTTAGTGGACTTCGGAGTGGACTTCGGAGTGGAATTCGGAGTGGACTTCGGAGTGGACTTCGGAGTGGACTTCGGAGTGGACTTCGGAGTGGACTTCGGAGTGGACTTCGGAGTGGACTTCGGAGTGGACTTCGGAGTGGACTTCGGAGTGGACTTCGGAGTGGAATTCGGTGGGCTGTCAACTCTTTCTTATTTTAGCGTCGTGAACTAGGCAAGCAAGTGCACTGCTGTCTGTTTCGTCGGTTCGTAGTACCGTGCACTCGGTCATCAAGTGCACAACTGTTTAGGTGCATATGTCAGGGACACCACTGCTTCAAGCTTCTTTATTCCGTTGTTTCACCGTGCCTAAAAGTGGACTCATTTTCGTATGTGATACTTTCAACGTGCCTAAAAGTGGACTCATTTTCGTATGAGATACTTTCACCGTGCCTAAAAGTGGACTCATTTTTGTATGTGATACGGAATGATTCCTTTACACATGGAAGTGTCTCTCAAGCTATTAATGACAGGGTCTTACCGCTCCCTACCATCCTGCTGCGTGTACTCGTCCAGAAGGTCGTACCATCCCTTGATGATGGGGACCAGCTCCGGCTGGTGCTGGGTGTAAACGTGTATGACGTAGTCGTCTTGGTACTGAAATGGTAAGAGGTGCAACATATGTAACTTAGAGGGTCAACATAACTAATACAGAGTTTCAAAAGAACTAATTTAGAGGTTCAAAATAATTAATTCAGAGGTTTAACAGAATAAATTCAGAGGTTTAACAGAATAAATTCAGAGGTTTAACAGAATAAATTCTGAGATTCAACAAAATAAATTCAGAGGTTCAAAAGCTCACCATAAAAATATCTGAATGTGAAAGAGGGAACTCATACAAGCACACAATTTCTAGATAACAAGTCAGACTTTCAGTGAGTACGTATAAAAAAAAGTTAAAATACCTGATATCCGTGCAATATCTTCTTTTTTTAAAATACCATCTTGTGCATAATTTTAGTTTGATGCCAAAAATTTTTATTTGATATGCGATACGCGATGTAAGCCGATGTGTTAAAATATTACGTATCCGATGGGAATATTCTTTTAAAAGGTTTAAACACTTATTAACAGAGCTGAAAGACATTAATGATGAATCAATATAAATCGCTAGCTCCGTTTCTGTAGCTTAAATGTCACCGGTAAAGATCCACACACATGCCCTAGAGCAGTGATGGCGAACCTATGACACGCGTGCCACAGTTGGCACGCAGAGCCTTATCAGCCGACAAGCAAGTAAAATATTACTTCCTTAATCAAACCAGCTGAGCCTAACTGCAGCCTAACCCCCATTTAAAGGTTTCATTGGAGGGTTAGCAAATAATTGGCTTTTTTGGTTGAATGTTTGGGGACGTGGCCTTAAAAAGGTTCACCACCACTGTCCTAGAGTAACTGCCGGAAAAAAACACAATTTGCCTCCTGCACCCTACATTGCTCTACGCACACTCTACTGCTCTGCAAGAGTATCTCTCCCCCTCCTCTTATATTTTAGTCTCCTTTTCGGTTGTTTAAACAAAAAATGTTACCGCTAGTTTGACCCCTGACACTAATCCTCTCTCTCTCTGACATTATTTTTCTGGGTTTTCGCTGGGTCCCTTTAACAGCCTACAATAACTAGCTCAACCCATGCTGACCAATGTTCCCTCTAGGCTTCGTTTGTCCGTGTGCAAAGTAAAAATAGTCGTGTGCAAAGTTGCGCAATATCCTTTGTTTTGGTCACATATTTTACCAAATTTGCTGCACGGTAATTCTAACCTGCTGTTTTCCATGGGGATTTCACATCGTCGTCTCAGAATTCCTGAATTAACTAAAGGCCAAATAAGCGACACTGTACCTGACCCTCTGACCACCCAAACAGTGCTGTCCGAGAAGGGACATCGGGTAAGTGTCAAAGTGGAACAGGGCTTGGTATACTGTAAATATTCTAAGCTCTGGCCACCTTGCCACAAATAAAATGTGTTTTTTATATCAAAGTTACTTGTTATATTTGAACACAGACTGAAACAGTTGTTATATTTGAACACAGGCTGAAACAGTTGTTATATTTGAACACGGACTGAAACATCTCTATACATATAAGACGCATTTGTTGTCTGTCTGTCTGTCTGTTCCCTAATAACTCAAGATCCAGACAACCAAATAACGTGAAATTTGGTACACGTACACAAAATTATACCGGAAAGGTTATTAAACAGGTTTCGTTCCATATATATAAGATACTGGGGGCCGGGGCCCCAAAATGTAATTTTTCCTTATATGAGCTATATAAAATAAAAATTATTGAAAATTAAGACGTAAAATAATGACGCAAAATAATAAACATTTTGGTGTCGAGATTAACAAGAAGGCGATTATCGCCATAAAATAATTTTTTGTTGTTGTTGCTTTGTTGTTGTTGCTTTTGTTGTTGCTTTTGTTGTTGTAGTTAATGTTTTGTTGTTGTTGCTGTTGTTGTTGTAGTTGTTGTTTTGTTGTTTTTTTTGTTGTTTTGTTGTTGATGTTTTTGTTGCTGTTTTGTTTTTGTTGTTGTTGCTGTTGTTGTTGTTTTTGTTGTTGTTGCTGTTTCTGTTGTTGCTTTTGTGTTGTTTTTGCTGTTGTTGTTGTTGTCCACATCGCTTGCCCTGCGACGACAATGTCCTTCATGTTGTTGTTGCTTTGTTGTTGTTGCTGTTGTTGTTGTTGTAGTTGTTTTGTTGTTGTTGCTTTGTTGTTGTTGCTGTTGTTGTTGTAGTTGTTGTTTTGTTGTTGTTTTGTTGTTGTTTTGTTGTTGATTTTGTTGTTTTTGTTGTTGTTTTGTTTTTGTTGTTTTGTTTTTTTGTTTTTTTGTTGTTGCTGTTGCTGTTTCTGTTGTTGTTTTTGTCGTTGTTGCTGTTGTTGTTGCTGTTGTTGTTGTAGTTGTTGTTTTGTAGTTGTTGTTTGTTGTTGTTTTGTTGTTGTTGTTTTAGTTGTTGTTTTGTTTTTGTTGTTTGTTTTTGTTGTTTTGTTGCTGTTGTTGTTTTTGTTGTTGTTGCTGGTTTTGTTAAACCCAGGACAAGCCGGGTACTTGCCCCTAGTTTGTTATATTTGAACACAGACTGAATGATTTGATATATTAGAAAACAGACTGAATGATTTGTTATATTTGAAAATTGACTGAAAAATGTGTTATATTTAAACAAAGACAGACAAATTAGTTGTTTTTTTTAAAAATATTTTACAATATTTGGACGAAAAGTGCCGAGTAATGTTTTTTCAACGGAAATCAATACTTCCTCCAAAATGCCGAAATTACGTCATCCACAAAAAACGTTTATAAATCTTCTGAAATGGGTTGCTGAGGAAATTGTGTAATAATTCAACTGAGTGAATCACTCACTAGCGGTACATCCTTGCCAGATAATGGTTCGTCCCACGAGAGATTGGCCACGGTGACCATGTTGGGCACGGCGTCTGCTCGGAAGCCATCAACTCCCAGGTCCAGCCAAAATCGTAAAAGGCTCTGGGGGGAAAAAAAGTTTTAGTGTTAGTTAAAATATTTTTTTTGAATTATTAACAAATGTTTTAAAATTTATTTTAATATGCCTTTTGTTTATTTATTTTATTTATATAAATAAAGAAAAATAACTATACGGTAGAAACATTTTATGAATGAAGCTAGTTTTGTGTTGAAGTTTACTACAATCTATTAATAATAAATCGTTTTACGCTTATGATTTGCAGTATATTGTACGGTCGTCATTAAGTAGCAGTCGGCAGTTAAGACATATCAAGTTACTTTTGTGAAACCCTTTTATCGTGCAACAAAATATTTGAAAATTTGAAATGTATTTTTTAAAGGAATCAAAAAATGTGTACTATCCTCCCTACCCAACAAAATAGTAATTTCTAGAACTTGAAAAAAAAACACGTTATTATCTTTTTTTTTAAATAATAATTTTTTAAAAAGACAACACAAAAGTAAACGGAAAATTCCGAAAATTAAGAAAATCGTTTATCACAAAAACTAAAAAAATTCATAATACCCCCCTCCCCCCCCCCAAAAAAAAATAATAAATAAATAAAAATCCATAATCCCACCCAAAAAAACTAAAGAAAATTCATAATCCAACAATCTAAATAAAATCGATAATACCACACAAAAAAAAATATTTAAAAAATCCATAATCCCATTTATTCAACAATTACCTTGAGCTCCCACTCCACATTCTCATTCCGGTGATTCATCTCTGGAGCCTCCTTGATAAACACGTGATAGTAATACTGTTGTCTCTCGTCATTCCATTCCCAGGCGGAGCCACCGAACAGTGACAGCTGAAATGAACCAATCAACGCCCGCTGTTGCATGTTTAGTTAGTTAGTTAATGAGTTTGTTTTTAAATCCCTTATATTAACTTCACCGCCGTCTCTGTCTCTCTGTCGTGATCTCTGTCTCTCTGTCTGTCTGTCTTGGGCGGGCGAAAAAACAAAAGTAAAAAATGACCCACTTCCCGTGAAGCCACCGAGCTGAAATTTAGCACACGGACCCGTGTCACCTAACAATGCATCGTATCAAAATTTCAGATCGATGGAACGTACCGTAATTAAATTAATGCATTTTCAGTTTATCTCTATTCGAGGTATGTAATTCAATTTCACAGTTTGTTATGGGTTTTTTTTTACTAGTCTTATATTAGCTTGCTTTGTAAGTTTAATCGGAACCGTCCGTCCAACTATTTGTTTATAATTTTTTCACATGCCCAGTTCACGCGTTGACGCCGACCGTCACTGTTCACACCCCCTACCGTCCCTGCGCCCAGGGGAGATAAAAACCAGGGGAGATAATTCTGTTTCAGTCTGTAAATGTCGCGTTTGAACATAATCACTACTTTTAGTTATGTCTCATATATAAGGGATTTATAGTCAAAAGGTAAGCTGGCTTTGCAATTACTGTAAAATGCGTAGACTAAAAAGTAGAAAATTAGTGTATTTTTAATATAAGACTAGTTTTTTAAAAATGTTTTTAAGGTTAATTATTTTACTTGAGAGCTCAGTTCGCGAGTTGACGCGACCCATCGCAGTAACGGCGTGCTTTTGTTTACATTTTACGTGTCACGCTGAGCTCGGTCCAGCGATCGGTGACCAGACCTTTCACCTCTCCCACCCCCCTCCCCCGTTTATACAGCAGGAGTTAAGGCAGATTCAGTCTGTAAATATTTGTCGCGTTTGAAGATGATCAATACTTTTAATTATGACTCATATATAAGGGATTTATAGTAAAAAACTTTGTTTAGACTGGTTTGTTTTATTTTAAATCCCTTATATTAACTTCACCGCCGTCTCTGTCTTTCTGTCGTGATCTCTGTGTCTCTGTCTCTCTGTCTTGGGCGGGTGGAAAAACAAAAGTAAAAAATGACCCACTTCCCGTGAAGCCATCGAGCTGAAATTTGGCACACGGACCCGTGTCACCTAACAATGCATCTTATCAAAATTTTAGATCGATCAAACGTACCGTAATTAAATTAATAAATTTGTAGTTTATCTATATAAACTATATGTGGCGGTCGCTATTGTTTACATTTTACGGGTCACTTGACTTCACGCCAGCCATGGGTGAACACATCTCGTGTTTTAACCAGGTGTTGAGTTAACGCGTTGACGCCACCCGTCCATGTCCAAACCCCCTCTTCCTTCCCCCAGTTTTAAAGCCAGGGGAGATAAGTTCGGTTTAAGTCTGTAAATGTTTGTCGCGTTTGAACATAATCAATACTATTAGTTATGTCTCATATATAAGGGATTTATAGTCAAAAACTTAGTTTTACAGGGTTGTTTTATTAATTCTCCTTGGAAACAAAAAATTATTGGAACTCTTGTGAATTTTAATACGATTTAAATATATGTTTTAAAGACATATTCAATAAATGGTTTTAATAAACGGACAATATTATTGTAGTGAACTATCAAGTGCTTCGGTGGTCAAAAGAATTATTTTTGTTAGAAATGCATAGCGTAACTGTAAGACAAACTGCTCAAACAGACGTATCATTTTATTAGGAGTTTCGCCGTTTTTGCAATGAAAGGTGTTTTTTTTAAACTAGAAATTTGTGTTGAAATGATGGGGTCGATATAAAGTGTTTGTGTTCTTAACAAATTTAAGGCAATTTTTATTTTTTAAATTGAATTGAATTAAAAATTGTCTTTAAAATTTCTATTGTCAAAGTTTCGAGATCGCGCAGCGGAGACTATTATTATCATCTTTCTTATTGTCAGACATGTAAATTCACGTTGTACGGACCCAGTTGTTGATGGGGACCCTGGTCCCGTTAGGCAGGAGTTTCCCATCGTCCCACACGTAGTAGTCTGTGTACTTCCCGATACGTTTAATACTTTTCTGGAACCAGGTGTGCTGGTCGCTGGTGTAGCCTGGTACAAAGTCAACGATCAGCTTCAGACCTGAGGATGACATGGTTGGATGACTATGAAAGCGGAAAACTTGACCTGTTGAGACAAACTGGACCTGCTGAGACAAACTGGACCTGCTGAGACAAACAAACTTGACGAATTGAGATAAACTTGTACTGTTGAGACAAACTTAATATGTGAGACAAAGTAGAACTGTGGAGACAAAGTAGACTTATTGAGACTAAATTCTCCAATGAGACAAATTAAACCCGTCAAAAAGTTTTAAAGTATGAGAAAACTTGACCTATTCAGCTGATTGCACATTCATATATCAATGTAGATGTAGATGATCTAACGAGAATATTCAAAAAATCTCTCAATCAAAACAGCTACACCAGAATACCAACGAAAGCTGAAATAACCAATAAAGGACCCATAATAGCTAATATGGCATCAGATTAAACCACTCAAAAGATCAATGAAATCTGGTCTTCAGGCCAGACAGCATCCAACTAACGCAAACGAACCAAATAAGGAGAAGGAACAGCTAAGAGTAATTTTTCTTCATCGGTCATACTTTATTACGTCAAGTTACTGTTGTTAGAGGAGATTTTTCTTTCAGCTAAATTATAGAAATAACCACACACAAAAAAATCAATGTAATGAAACTATTAATAATTGTAGATTGTTGGCCACAATTGCTGGACAGTAAATTCTTCAAGTCGGCGCCTGTCTAAATGGTAAATAAACTTATTCAAGGTCAATGTGTTTGTGCCTGTATTTAACAAATCTCTTTCAAATGAAAAATTTAAAACATTTCTTACCGACTGCTTTAAGCAAATTTTAAAAAAACAGTAAATGAGTATAACTTACAACAGTAAAAAAAAAGTATGACTTTAAACAGTAAAATATCATGATTTTAAACTGTAAAATAGTTTGACCTTAAAAAGTAAAAAGGTATGACTTTCAGCAGTTAAATAGTATGACTTTATTGTACAGTAAAATTCAATTTTAAACTTTAAATTAGTATGACTTTAAACAGTAAAATAGTATGACTTTAAACAGTAAAATAGTATGACTTTAAACAGTAAAATAGTATGACTTTAAACAGTAAAATAGTATGACTTTAAACAGTAAAATAGTATGACTTTAAACAGTAAAATAATATGACTTTAAACAGTAAAATAGTATGACTTTAAACAGTAAAATAGTATGACTTTAAACAGTAAAATAGTATGACTTTAAACAGTAAAATAGTATGACTTTAAACAGTAAAATAGTATGACTTTAAACAGTAAAATAATATGACTTTAAACAGTAAAATAGTATGACTTTAAACAGTAAAATAATATGACTTTAAACAGTAAAATAGTATGACTTTAAACAGTAAAATAGTATGACTTTAAACAGTAAAATAGTATGACTTTAAAAAGTTTTTTTTTAAATGACTTAAACCGTTTTGAAAGAAAAAAAAAGATACATCAATCTAAATTCAATTTTGAAAAGTACTTTCTGAGTGAAGTAAGTATTCTCGACCATGAATAAAACGGAAATGAGGTCACGACTCTGAAGAAACGCGTTGCCCTGGTTGTAGACAAAGGCACCTTAAAGTGCAAGGGAGGTAATCAAATACTCACTTCTGTTATGGACCTCGTCGAGCAGGTCCTTAAAGTCGTCAAGATTACCAAAGATGGGATCGATATCTTCACCATCCGAGCAGTCGTAGCCGAAGTCTTTCATGGGAGATCTGCATATCGGACTGAGCCAGACGCAGTCGATTCCGAGGTCTTTGAGGTAATCGAGTCTTGAAATGATACCTGGGGCGAAAATGGGAACAAGGGACGTAATTAAGTGTCAGTGCTGTCTGTAGTTTGTGACAAATCAGTCAATCTAAAGAGTTGGCTGTGAAAGGAATTGGTTGCTATGGTATCATCATTTTTGACATAGCCGTGCTTTCGTACTTGAGGACTAGGGGAGAAAAAGAATGCGATTGGGCGGGGTAGGCATGGAAAATGAATCTTATTAAAAATAATTGTAAACTTTAAGATATGTTCTAATAAATTGTTATTAAATTCTCTCTGATCTTAACCAGCAATACATGTGAACTTGTGCGTACAACATCCTGAAAGCAATTTATGTGAACAAATGTGTACAACATCCTGAAAGCAATATATGTGTGAACTAATGTTTACAACATCCTGAAAGCAATTTATCTGAACTAATTTGTACAACATCCTGAAAGCAATTTATGTGTGAACTAATGTTTACAACATCCTGAAAACAATTTACGTGAATTAATTTGTACAACATCCTGAAAGCAATCCATGTAAATTATTTTGTCAAACATCATGAACACAACTTGTGTGAACTAATATTGAGTGTCGTATCTGATTTAAAACAAATGTCACGCGTTTATTTATGTGTTATTGGTAAAATTTTTGCACTGTCTTCAATTCAAGACTCGGTAACATCTAAAACAGTGTGTTCACTCAACTGAATGTTGTAAGACAGCAGACGGTTTATGGGGAAAATAATTTTACACAATTGTACTCACTGTAGTGACAATATCACAATATTGAACAGACTTATGTAACCAACTCAATTTATTCTACAGTTAATACTCACCACTGAGGTCTCTGACTCTGTACTCACCACTGAGGTCTCTAACACTGTACTCACCACTGAGGTCTCTGACTCTGTACTCACCACTGAGGTCTCCGACACTGTACTCACCACTGAGGTCTCCGACACTGTACTCACCACTGAGGTCTCCGACACTGTACTCACCACTGAAGTCTCTGACTCTGTACTCACCACTGAGGTCTCTGACAATGTACTCACCACTGAGGTCTCCGACACTGTACTCACCACTGAGGTCTCCGACACTGTACTCACCACTGAGGTCTCCGACACTGTACTCACCACTGAAGTCTCTGACTCTGTACTCACCACTGAGGTCTCTGACAATGTACTCACCACTGAGGTCTCTGACAATGTACTCACCACTGAGGTCTCTGACACTGTAATCACCACTGAGGTCTCTGACACTATACTCACCACTGAGGTCTCTGACACTGTACTCACCATTGAGGTCTCTGACACTATACTCACCACTGAGGTCTCTAACACTGTACTCACCCCTGAGGTCTCTAACACTGTACTCACCCTTAAGGTGTCTAACACTGTACTCACCCTTAAGGTCTCTAACACTGTACTCACCCACAAGGTCTCTAACACCGTACTCAACCCTGATGACTCTGACATGGTAATCACCCCTAAGGTCTGTGATAACGTACACGACCCTGATGTCTCTGATAACGTACCCGACCCTGAGGTCTCTGATAACGTACACGACCCTGAGGTCTCTGATAACGTACACGACCCTGAGGTCTCTAATACTGTACTCACCCCTGAGGTCTCCCACGCCGTCACCATCAGAGTCTTGAAAAGATCGAGGGTAAATTTGGTAGAACACCGCCTTCTTCCACCAAGAGAGGTCAGAGGTAGCGCGCTGACCTTTGGCTCCAGTGGAGAACACAATCCCTTGGACACAACTCACCAGCACAATCGCGGACACAATCACAGACACAATCACGGACCCAATCATTTCCTACTTCTGGCCAGCAGATTTTTCTTTGACAGAACCTTTTGTGTCAATCACAGTCGTTTAAAAAGTAGTAAAATTTGAGAAACACTTAGAGAAAACCGTAACACCCTTTGGTGTATATCGAGTCATATAATCACTTTACTCTCTGGACACAGCTGGCATTTTTTTTTAATCTGTGGTACCAGTTATTGCCCTTTGCTGTGACCTCAGCAGAGTTTCAAATTTAACACAGGTAGTTAAAATTTCTAAGAAATGGTTGAACATTTTTAAAACATTATATATGCAAATGTTTGAACCTTCTTCTATAAAGTGTAGACTTGAGTAGAGATGCCTTTATTTGAGTCAGGTTTGAATATTGTTTATTCGTATACAATAAAACTATGTATCTATACTATACAGTAACTCCCAACATCCTTGTTGCTAAATGCGTTACGCACGTGATTATGAGATTGTATGTTAAATAGAGGAACTTGCCTTATACCTAAGGAATCGATTTATCATATTAATTGTTTTTTTTTAATTTTAATTATTTATTTTCCAGCAGTATTTTATTACACCAGCAAAGAAAAACACGAAATTTAATATTGGCTTAATCTGCATAACATTTGTAATTATAATCCAGGCTAGCTGTTTTATCTAGGACGTCACGTGACTCTAGGGTCAAAATTGCTGGTATTGAGGTTGTGTGTTACACATTTTTAAATCTTACAATAGGCACATCAAACTGTGTTCGCTGTTCTTTAAAAATCAAGTGAGATAACAGCTCTCTTTCTCTCTCGTCTCGTCGTTCTCTCTCTCTCTCTCTCTCTCTCTCTCTCTCTCTCTCTCTCTCTCTCTCTCTCTCTCTCTCTCTCTCTCTCTCTCTCTCTCTCTCTCTCTCTCTCTCTGCACTCTTATCAGTTTTTAAATCTATCTCTCAGTCGGTTTTTCGAAAGATTACAAGTTAGCCATCAAACAAATAAGGAGTCTACATAAGCCGGTTTTAAAATGTATTGGCGCTTGACATTTCAGACAAAATAATCATAAAAATGTCAGAATGTCATAGAGCAAACGCCTTCAAAATGTCAGACATTCATAGAGGTGGCGCCTGCTAAATGTCAGACTTTTATAGAGGTGACGCATGTTAAGTCTCAGACTCTTATAGAAGTGACGCCTGATAAATGACAGACTTTCATAGAGGTTACGCCAGCTAAATGTGATACTTTCATAGAGATGAAATCATCGACCTTTCAAAAAGGTGACGCCTGCTAATGTCAGACTTTCATAGTCTGCTAAAGGGCCACAAAAATATAGCAAATTTCTTCTTAGTACTTTTTAGATTTAAACAGAATTTGATGAATGAAATATAATAACTTTTAATAAAACGGTACAGAAATGTCCGGCTATACAATAATGGTGATTAAATGACTAAGATGTTCGCTTTCTTTTAATACTTGCTTTATTGATGTTTAAATGGTGACCTTTAAAAATAGAATCCATTCTATTATGAATCTAAGTTTTAATCATAGTAATCAAGAAAATGCTTATTTTGAATTCAATAAATGAAGAAGCATTAGTTGAGGCTATTATCAGAAGGTGATTCTGTTTTAGGATGTCTGTCTTTTTCTTAGTTGTTTTATTGATAGTAACGCCGTTAATTAAAGAATAAAGAAACACTAAGACACTTTAAAAATCAATCAGAGGTTTTCCATTTATCTTCTTTCTTAATTTTTGAACAGTATGGCGGTGTTTTTTTTTCACATTAATAAAAATCATTTTTAATGGTGGTTCTTAAAAATAAATAATTAGCTAAAATATTTTATTGAAAAACTCTGGGTTTGGCAGGGCATAAAAAAGATGATGTCTATTGACCTAACAAAAGCACTTCTGCATCTGTTTATTTAAATGAAAATAGAGGTTTCAGAACTGTTTACAACTAACACGTTTATCTTAATCGTTACCACATATTTAATCAACATCTAACAAGTTTCACTTAATTGACACCACACATCTAATAAAACAACAATCAGCAGAGTCTTCTTCCCTCTTTTCCCATTCTTATTTGGGTCCAAACTCTTTGCCTATGTATCCTCTAGCTCTAGCTAATCCTTTCTGCCCTTATTAACTATAGCTATTCATCTTTGCCCTAATGTCCTCTAGCTTATCCATTGCCCTTATAACCTCTAGCGTGTCATCTTTACCCTTAAATCCTCTAGCTTATCATCTATTCCCTTATATCCTCTAGCTTATCATCTTTTCCCTTATATCCTCTAGCTTATCATCTTTTCCCTTATATCCTCTAGCTTATCATCTTGCCCTTATATCCTCTAGCTTATCATCTTTGGCCTTATATCCTCTAGCTTATTTCTCTGCCCTCATAATCTCTAGCTTATCATTTTGCCCTTTTATCCTCTAGCTTATCATCTGTGCCCTTATATCCTCTAGCTTATCCTCCGCCCTAGCGTGTCATCTTTGCCCTTTTATCCTCTAGCTTATCATCTTTTCCTTTATTTCTTCTAGCTCAGCGGTTCCAAACCTGTGGGTCGCACCTTGGGGGTCGCGACGGGTTTTCTGGGGGTCGCCAACTGTCGACTAACACTGTACTCACCGCTGTCGACCCTAGGGTTAGTCATGTGCGAAAGAAATGGGGAAAAGAACAGGCCGGAAAAAACATTTTTTAAATAAAATTCTTCCCTCTTGGGCTTGTACCAAGGAATTTCCGCGTGCAAGGCGGACGTAATAACCACTACACTACGAATCATATGTTATTCTGTGAAGGTACAATGCAAGTGAACGCAAGATGCATTGTTGCCACCACCACACCCCCACACTTGTTTTCCCTTTTCATCCTACTACGCTTGCCCACTGTAATCTTTCGAGCGGGGGTCATTTGCACATGCCCGTTTAAGTGAATTATATATATAGATAATGCAAATTTGCTCTATTTTGTAAAAACTTTATTGAAAATGACTTATTTAAATTTCATGGGGGTCGCGGGTCACATGGCTTTTATAAAAAGGGGTCGCCACCCAAAAAAGGTTGGGAACCACTGCTCTAGCCTATCCTCTCTACTATTATATCCTCTAGCTTATCATCTTTGCCCTTATATCCTCTAGCTTATCATCTTTGTTCTTTTGCCCCATTATCTCTGCCCATGCTGTTCAATCTTCCCTAACCCTATCTACTCCTGCCCACCCCTCTCTGTTCTCTTTGCCTCCACAATTCCTTGACGCATTGTTAAAGAATGTTACGGACAGCTCAGCTGTCGACATCAAAGGATGGACCAAACTCACCAAGACCTGAGTAATTAGACTGATGATCGAGATGTTTGGTCGTAATAGAGAAACTCAGGAGACAGAAACTGAGAACCGTCATGTTTAAATGTCGCAGACACCGGGAAAGGGCAAGGGCTCAACAGCTTCCCTGACCGACGCCGTATGTGAATATATGTGTGGGGGTCAGTGGTTCTCAAGCTGATACATTTGATTTTACATGGATTACTGAACGATAATATCATTTATTAAAATAAAATAATACCATTTACTTGCGAACTTTCCCTGACAATAACATGTTCAAATATGCGGTCAAGAATTGTATACCATAATAAATAATAATTATCATCTTTCTGGGGTTTGCGACACATACGATTTGAGAACTGTGTTTGATTGATTTATTAATTTTTTTTTGGAGGGGGGGGGGCTAGACATTCATATTGTTTGAGAACTGCGTTTGATGGAGTGTTGCTATATTGATACAGTTTGAGAACCGTGTTTGATGTCAACTAATATTGATGATGCGACGACGCATACTTTGTTTCCTCTTTCTAAGTGCAGAGAGGTAAACGTAAGACCGGAGATCAGGCAATGACGTGACCAACACGTCACGTGGAGTCCGTACAGGCGTACATGAGCTCTGCCGGAAACACTCTACTAACATGGCCACAGCCTTGACATTCGATTTTCTGAGCCCGAGGGCTTCAAGTAAACGCGAGGAGCGGGGGGGGGGTGTAGTTAGCTTATTACCAGCCGGGTTATGAAGGGTTATTTAACACTTAATATATTTTAAGGATTTTGTAACTAATGAAACGGTATTATTTGCATGACGTCATTTATGGAGAGCCCCTAACATATCATAAAATGATAATTATATAAACAGATTACCTTTCCATCGCTTTGTAATATCGATTATATTATATATTATACATATATATATATATGATTTGAACCCGTGACCTGCTCTGCAATGGTACAATACATCAGTCCGTGGTCTGTGTAGCAAATGGCTTTAATTGCCCTTGCTTGACGTTGATATACACTCCAAGTTCACCTCACAACACCAGCAAACAGACTTCGAACTCACTCATCTTGTTTCCCATCATGCTCAAACAACGCAATCACAACAAACACGTCTCTCACACTCTCTAAGCTCTTCTTAAAAAAATATCTGCTCTGCTTATTCAAAATTTCATAATGGCTGAAAAAAGTATTCAACCATTAACTGCGTTTCGATTTACAGCTACAACAGATTCCTTTACCACTCTACGTCTGTAATTACATATGTTATTTCAATTCAGTGGATTTCGTTAAGCAATAGGCAGTAAAAAAATATTAAGATGTGCTCTAAATTATTTCATAACAATACTTTTACTTTTAGTGGTTATTTAATAATTATTTATTATTCAAAGATTGATATTGGTATTTTTAAGACATGTGTATGTTTTAATGATATATATATATATATATATATATATATATATATATATATATATATATATCATTAAGAGAAAATAGTTTAGCCATTTCCTACATCCGTTAAACAAAAAGTGGTAAACACATCATGTCGTCCATCCAGGGTATCCAGTTGTCCACTCGAAACTTTGCTCTGCTGTTTGTTAGCTTTGTCCCAAGGGTGGAACTTATCGAAAGTCAAACTTCATTGAATTGATATTGGATGCACCCGTGACCTTAACTAATTTAATCATCCTCAAACATGATTCTATACAAGGTCATTACAACAGCCTGGCACATGAATCTTAACGAGTTCATTAACAGCCTGGCACATGAATCTTGACAAGATCATTACACGAGCAAAGCACATGAATCTTGACAAGGTCATTACACGAGCAAAGCACATAAATCTTGACAAGGTCATTACAACAGCATGGCACATAAATATTGAGAACGATCCAATTTTTTCAAAGCCATCTTAGGCTTCTGTAAAAGAAACTTGAAAATGCTTCTGTAGTTCATTAAGAAGGGTAACGCCTAATTCTCTGTTAACCGTCTAGGGGTTGTTTGATTTTTTTTTACAGGTTTGAAGACACATCCCCCATAGAGGTTGAGTTCTAACGTGAGTTGGACCACGTCTCATTACGTGAGAAATGGGAAATTGTTTACCGTGTATTGCGGTAACACCGATGGTGAAAATGTTAGAAGTCTCTAAAAATCGGAACTTTATGAACAACGCATTGGCTATTTCGATGTTTTTCTTAACCGTCAACAAGCCATGGCCTGGTCCTTCTTAAAAATTAGGCAATTGATGGGAGGGATACTTTAAAATGGACAATTGATGGGCTGGTCCACGCCAAAGAGGACATTGGTTAAACCGGTCAACTCACAGATATCAGTGAGAAATGGGCGTGACATTGTTTGATTTGGTTACTAAATAAATTCATCTAGCGATTTTTCATTGTTTTAAAATTGGTTGGAATCATGGGTTTTCATCATCGCGTGCGTTGTGTTTGCAGCTCAATGAAGTCGAGGATTTATTTGTAAACCCCTCTGCTTGAAATAAAATTGCAGTTTTACTTTCTAACCCCATTTTTTTCCAACGGTTTTAATTTCGCTTTTACGACAATAAAGACTTGAAAACACTTGGGTCGTTGGCGGTGGTGACTAGACTGAATGGCACAGAAAAATTACGTTCACTCTCCTAGAGGTTCTCAGCTATTGGCCCTATAAGATTAACTGCAAACAAACACGTAGGTTAAAATGGTATTGGTATAGACAGAAATATCTTGTAATTTTAATTATGTTCTATAGTTGAGTTTGCGTTCATTTTAATCTGAATGTGTTCGATGCGTGTTGCACTTCAAACACCGAAAATGATAATGATAGGAACAAAATTTAGTTTCTTTTCTTAAACCCTAAGTCGTCGAATGTTAAAATTTCTCTAGGGGGGAGTTTCAACGTTCAAATTGAAACAATGACATCATTTACGTTTCAAAATCAAGGAGTCTCACACGGTTTCAACATGAGGGCCTCGCTGCCCATGATATCAATCTCTGTCGTCACCCCGCACGTGACCTCGTCTCTCTGCGTGGATTCGCACACGTGGTGGATGAAGCCGCTGTCGTGGGCGAGATCTTCGACGAAACGGTCCTTGCAGCAGCAAAAGCAATAGAACCGCCGGTACAGATCCCTGAAGGCCTTACCCGAAGATTAAGTACGTCACGCAGTTGGTGGCGAAGTTGGTGTAGTAGAGCAGCTCGAACAGGCGTTGCAGTCGAAGGGCTGGCATGTAGTGGTTCGGCTCCTGCTTCAGAGAGGTACCGATGAGCAGGCGGAGCCTGATGGCGTGGCTGGGCGTGTGCAGGGCGATGAAGGTGATGGAGACGGCCAATAACATGGCAGTGACACGCCCGTAAGGAGACAGGCAGAAGAAATGGATGTGTCTCTGACGACCTGGAGAATGAAATAAAGTAAAAAAAATTCAAATTATTATTTATTTATTTTTTTATGTTCAATCCCAAATCAACGAAGCTGCAAATTTGTTTCTGTTTAAAATGTATTTTCATAAAATTTTACCTCTATTTCAAGCACCTTAAGACTGATAGGAAAAGTCGGCTAAATAGAGTTGAAATTGGAGCTCTATTTGAAGTTGACAGCTGCACCAGTGGCGTCGCTGGGGGGGGGGAAGGGGGAGGGACGCCCCGGGTGACACCCATCAGGGGGTGACACCTGAGCCTATAATTTTACTGTGTATGATTTTGTCGAAAAAAAAAGAAGACACATTTTTTTCATCTAGAAATAAATTAAAAAATTCAATGAAATACGTTAAACGCGAAAACTTTTTATTAAAAAAATATCAGTTAACTTGCAATACTGAAACAGTCCCAACACACAAACATTAAAACAAATTAGGAAAAAAAAAGGAAGAAAAAAAAACAGCCGCACCAGAGAGATCTTTAAAAAATGCTGGACATGAAAGAGGCGGTGTCTTCTGTTTTAAAAGATATAAAGCCATTTGGGCTTTGACACACCGACACCATGGATGAATCCCACCTCACGACTCCCTCCACTACAGGGGGGTGGGGAGGAATACGATTTATATCCCCCGCCCCCCCCCCAAAAAAAAATTTAAATTAAATTTAGACAAATAAAAAAATAAAAAGATGTCTTTTCTTTGTTAATGTTTTTCTAGAGGAAAATTATGAATTCAATGTCTTTGAGTTAATATTATGCTTTTATTCGTTTTGGTTACGAACGAGCCCGCTTTAAAAAAAAGTATATTATGCGTTATTCCGTACTTTAAATATTTTTTTAAAATAAAACGTTTGTTTTTCCTGAGGTAACGAATTGTTTTCTCTATTTTAAATAAAACATTTATTGAAAAATATGTATTGTTATTATTTCAACTTACAACTTTTGTTTGCGAATTTTTCTCATGGCGAGTTTTCAATCAAGCTAAGTAAGCTTTTCAATGCTCATTATAGAGAGCATATTCAGTCTTTGTTTTCCCATGCAAATTTTAACTCATTTTATATTCTTTTCAACTTTGCAAAGGATAGCTCTCGGCTGCAGTTTGATGTCATTATTGAGAGATAGATGTGAAATACGATGTGTACATTTGTAAAAGACTGTGTGAAATTTAGCTGATTCAAAAGCAGCAAAAAAATTTAGCTCTGTGCACGTGTTTTGAGTTTCGCATTGGGCTACTTCCTTTTCCTTACCCTGAGCCTAGGGGCTGGACAATAACTTTTTTAAGAGTTTTGAAAATTGGACTAATTCTAAAGCTACGCAGTCTTCGAAATCGCTTGAATATTCTTCCATTAACTTGGCTGCTGCCCATCGGATGGCGAAATTGCTGAGCTCAGTTAGGTTTGTAAGAAAGCAAAATTTCTCATGGATGTCTTTATATGCGCCTAACAGATGTTGTAGGGCTTAAGAAAGTTTGTCAATGATTACCAGAAATACCTCAACCTTGAATTATTGTCTTGGGGAGAATAATTTTTTGGTGATGTCCCTTTATCAAACTGACACTTTTTTGAGGCCCCCTATCCTATTAACTCGTGAAGGATTCCGGATTCAACGCATCCGGTTCTGTCCTCAACTTTTTCAAAACGCTCGTAAACACGTTTTCTGACTTGCTAGAGAGCTGAAATTTTCACTGTAGGTTTGGCTTGTGGGGAGGATAAAGCTATTAAATTTTCAGATCGATCGAATGTTCCTTAATTAAATTAATGCATTTTTAGGACTTTATTGTTAGTTGATGAAATTTTATATCTCACGTTAAATCCCACAATCGATCACAATAAATATCAATAAAAACTTAGAGTTCTGAGTCCCTTCATTCTTTTAAAAAAGTTTTTTTGTTCATTTTTATTTTGATAGCCTTGAAGATTGTTTACACTTTTTTTACCACTGACTTTTCCTTTCTTTTGTCTTCATAGGAATCAAATTAAGAATGCTGTCTTTTAACAAACTAATGAGAGACTTCCTTTCTAAAATTGTTTCCCAAATTTCAATTAAAATAGCGACTTCCAGTTGTTGAAGTTCTTTATAAATCTGTCTGCTTCAAGTCGACAGTCTAGTGGCTGATTTTCGTTTGTTGCTAATTCTTCCAGTGCCGCGATATTTTCATGGTATGACTTATTAACAGACATTACAGCATCATGTCAGGCTGACCATCTTGTGACAGACAAGGCTTTGTTAGCATGTATCAATTTAATTTCATGTGCATTTGAAGTACCTGTCAACGATGAGTAGATGCAACATGCCGGGTATAAAGATTGACAGAAGAAAAAAAAACCTGCTGCACTTTTCCCAAACAAATTAATGGAATTAGCTGTGCACGGCACATAATGAGCAACAATGCACTTCTCATAAAGAATAACCTGGTTTCCGTTATACTTCCTACTCATATTTGCCGCACTGCCGTATGACTGACCAGGGCATCTTCAGGGATTGATACAAACATTTGCCTGCATCTTTATTATACACTATAATTTATAATAAGTTTGGGGGACCTTAAATTATTTGGGGCCCCTAGCTTAAGCCCGTTTAGCACCCCCCTTTTAATCCGCCAAGGGGGATGGGGTCACGCATCTGTGACGATGTGTGCCAAGGGGGAGGGTGTATTTTAAAAATGTGACGTCACATCAAAAATGTGCAACTTAAAATAAAATTTCCACTAAAATATTTGATGTTTATCATTTATTTAATTACGTTTTCAATGGCTTCACGCGTGTTACGATATTAGAGTGCAGACTTACCCTAAATACATATTATTATTTAAATGACAAAAAATAATTTGCAACATGCCAATTTTTATTGAGAAAATACGGCTTATTTTTGGGGGGGGGTGGGGGGGGTCAAAGCTTAGTGACGTCTTATCGTAAAAGAGGGGTGGACTTAGTTTTTGTGACAAAGTATGACGCTGGGGGAGGGTGGGGTAAAAATCGGCAACCTCGTGTGACATCATTTTGGAACGGCCCATTCAGTCGTGAAGGGGTGACACCATGAGCTATGGCCCAGGGTGACAACAACCCCAGCGACGCCTCTGAGCTGCACTATTAAAATGTGTCATTGCAATTCAAGTTCAAAGGCGTCTCAGCAGTCTAAGGCTTGTATTCATTTAATCTGGGCAGCGATGTATTTAAGACTATTGCACTTCTAACATTGCAGAATAGCCTAGGTTTTAGGGTTAGGACTTGGGTACAAGTTATTTTTAAGTTTAGGACTTGTGTTAAAGTTATTCTTATGGTTATATCTTGGGTTAGGGTTAGGAGTTAGGACTTGTGTTAAAATTATTGTCATGGACTACGTGTTAAAGCTATTGTTATGGTTAGGGCTTGAGTTAAAGTTATTATTGTGGTTAGGGCTTGGGTTAAAGTTATTATTGTGGTTAGGGCTTCGGTTAAAGTTATTATTGTGGTTAGGGCTTGGGTTTGAGTTATTATTGTGGTTAGGGCTTGGGTAAGAGTTAGGACCTGGGTTTAGGTTTTAGGTTCCAGGTTTTTGTCTCGTTTTAATGCCCGTTTTGTGTGTGCTCTTAGTAAAATAGATGCAGTGGCCTCTGTCTCTCTCTCTCTCTTTCTCTTCTCTCTCTCTGGTGTTGTCTCACAAAACAGTTCGATGTTGAAATTTGTTTTTGCTGATTTGGGCTTGGTTTAGGTGCCACACAATTAAATTCTTCCCCAACATTTCAGCACTTGACTGCAACAAAGATCTGCTAAAACAACATCAGCCTTGAATGAAGCAACCAAACACCCTCCACTCCTTTCAGGGATATCTCTCTTAGACTATGTCTAACAGTCGAAATTTGTCAAACTGATTTGATCAGCTTCAACCATCAAAAAATGCCTTTCACATGAAAACAGATGTTCACATATTGATTTTGAGATTAACAAAATTCTCCATCTCCTCAATAAATTTCGTCTCCTTCAGAATTTATTTCTTTTTTGACAAATGATACGGCTTAAACAGGTAAATGCATAAAATAAAAACAGGGTATTAGTAGGCCTGACAGGACGTAACACAACAGCGAACGTTTCGGCAAAGAGCCTTCTTCAACGGACAAATAGTACACAAATGAAACGAATAAAACGAAATAATAGAAAAAAACACTTAGCTGCGGTGAAATCCAAGTAGTCCAGTAGAGATGTAGATACGGCTTAAACAGACGCTGATACTTACNTCACAACGGCGAGTTTCCTATTCGTCGCATAAAGAAAACAGTTCTAATGAGTAAGTCATACAACTCCGATCTTTTTGTGTCCATTTCCAGTCTATATACAAGCTAGATAAATAGCTAATTAAACATCTTTATTATTTTTTATGTCAATGTTCAATGTTAAAGCTAACGTGAAGTACCAAGCACAGCATGGTGAAAATTTCAGTGTCCCTTGAGATGTGGGTTGAAGTTCTGACCACTTTTTTCCCTTGAGTTATGGCTTGACATTGTAATTAATTTTTGTCCCTTGAATTATGGCTTGAAATTGTAATTAATTTTTGTCCCTTGAGTTATGGCTTGAAGCTCTAACCAACTTCTCGAATTATGGTTTGAAGTTCTAAAGCAACTTTTGTGCCTTGAATAATGGGCTGAAGTTCCAAACTAATCTAAACCAACCAATTCACGAAGTTTGGAGAGAGACTGACAGGTGGCGAAGGCATGTTATCACGCATAGCAGTATTAATGAAAGGAGTGTGTTAGCCTGCGGGCCTTGTGCATTGGAGAGGGAACAGAGTGCAACAATTTGGGTTATGCATTTTATACCAATACTTTGCAAGGAAACATCTGGTCCACATAATTTATTCTACTACGAGGGATAATTTTAGTGGTGTACTTTTCACACCAGCCTTCATCGAGTTCAAAAAAACGTGACATTTTATTTACTGAAATTGAATGTAATTTTCGCTAGATTGCTACACACACACGCACAAACACACGCAAAAACACACGCGCACACATACGCACACACACACACACACAAACGCGTGCACACACATAAACGCACACACACAAACGCGCGCACACACACACGAACACACACACACACGCACGCACAAATACGCACACACACACACACATACGCACACGCACACACACGCCCACACGCACAGACACGCCCACGCACACACGCACGCACACACGCACACACACATACGCACACGCACGCACACGCACACACACGCACGCACACGCACACACACACGCGCACACGCATTGTTGCATCAGCCTAACACCATCAGAACTAAGAACCGATTGGTACTTGGAAATCCCTTAATTCACTTTATTTAAGCCAGCAACATATTTTTGCTGAATGTTTTCAAGGGTCCAATAATGCATAGAAATATTTAGGACTGTAGAGATTAGGCAGCCGCTCATTCCCACAAAGAACACATGGAACAAAATATACCCCCACCCCCTACACACACACACACACACACACACACACACACACACCTATGCACAGAACAAGATCATGATGATCCAAACTTTCTCTGAAATAAATCCAACTTCAAACTGTAATTATTTTACATAATCTCAAACAACACACAAAAATCAACATTCAGAAAATTACGAAATGTTACACGAATAGCTCTTTATTTTTTTATTTTTTTAGAAGAAAAAAGTAAGTTCAGAAAAATTCTATTTTCTTCTTTCCTTAACAATATTTATGAAGATTATTAAAAAGTTGTTTGTAATTAGAGTAATTTACCACCTCGCGAACGCCATACGCTAAAAATAGCACCATTTTTGGCTTTCAAGCCCTAGTTACTAAACCGTTCGACACAAGGTAAAAACGAAAGTACCTACAAGTAGTATGACAACAAGGCTACTATAATGACACAGCATTGTTGTATTACAATGCGAGGTTAGAGTGTAAAGTCCAATTTAGCTGACCCAGTTAACTACCGCCTGCCCAACACTTTTTTGCTTATTTTACTTCAAAGCAGACACTTTTACCTCAAAGCAGAAACAAAACAAAAATCATCAAAGAATCAATTTTTAGTTAATGGAGTCAGCAAATAACACTGGAGATGTCAATAATAATGTAATAAACGTTTATTAAAGAAATTAGAGCCCGAATCACTTAGATCTATATATACAAAATAATACTATAGGTAGATCTATAATCTATAGTCTAGTCAGGGCAGCAAACAGTGCACACAAAAGTGCCTTGCTTCAAAGATGCACAATTTTTCGTGCACTGTGCATGCCACCAGCCATCACACATCACATTGGACCCAAACCTCTGTCCCTCCCCCTTTTTTGCACCCATGACAAATTCCTTCCAACAAGAGATTCTCTTCTTTATCTAAAGTATCGTCATCTGCAGCGATGTCAAGCTCCATTGTTTGAACCAACTGTGGGTCCTCACTGCTGCTATCAGATAGATCTATTACTGGATACTTCTTTACTTTCTTGGACTCCACTATTTTCTTTTTTTTAATCTGCTCTTCTTCTCTCTTGCGTCTTTTTTCTTCCCTTTCTTGCTCTCTTTTCCTTTTTGTAGCCTCTTTTTGTGCATCCTTTATCTTTTTGCTTTCTTCCCTCTCGATCTTTCTTTTCAGTTTATTTTTTTCTATTTCTTCTTTGTCTGCTATTTTCTTTTTTAATGCTTCTCTAAACTCTTCTCCACTGACCAAGTTTGGCATGGTTGGAGCATTTGCTGTTTTCTTCTTGTTTTTATTCCTTCTAACAAAAGCAGGCAGCTTCAAAATGTCATCTACTGTCAAGTTAGCTTTGACTGTGCAGTTTTTGGGTTCTTCTAGACTGCACGTTTCTATTAGCCCCACAGCTAAGGCTTGAAACTTGTTAAATTTCTCTTCTTCCTCTTTGATAAGGTTGTCTCCTGCAGTACTTGTCATTGTCAGTTGACAAAAAAATTTATTAAATTGGTTGCGACCCATTTCATCATATAAAAAGTTTGAATAGTCATGGAGTGCTTTAAGTTGTGCAGCAGACAAATTGGACTTTGGTGGTGGGGATAATGCAGGTAATGATTCTGGTAGGGAAGATTTGTCAATGATAGACTTATTTTCATTCTCAAATGGGCTGTTTTCCTGTATAATGGTCTGGGTGATTACTTGTGTTTCATTCACAATCGGTTTTGTCTCAATGAGTGCCTGTGTGTAAGATTCGATTGGTTGTGTCTCAATGATTGCTTCGGTGTAAATTTCTATTGGCTGTGTCTCAGTGATTGTTACTGTGTAAGATTCAATTCGCTGTGTTTCAGTGGTATCTACTGTGTCGGATTCTATGTGTTGTGCCTCGATGATTGCTTGGGTATCGTTTGAGATTGGCTGGGACTCAATCAATTTGTTGTCATTTATGGTGTGCAGGTGGTTTTTGATAAAAGGGTCGACTTTCGTAGGGACTTTATTGCTGTTGGTGGGTTGGGCAACATTATGAATTCCCAATGGTGTTGAGCCGAATACAGCACTAGGACCAAGCTTCGGGGATTGCAGAATTCTATATGGATCATATGGTAGTATTCCAGCTGCTTTAAAACTTTGTGCAGCAATGGAAGGTGTTGTGGCCTTTAGCCATACTGGCTTTAAAACTTTGGCAAAGCTCTCCAGATTTACTCCCTCCCCATGCTCACTTATATGGTGTCGTATGGCGTCTGACCAAGCTGGTTTGATTGCACCAAAAAAAGCTTGATCGAGTGGCTGAATCAAGTGACTCGCATGCGGCAACAAACAATATAACACTATATGGTTGTCATGACATAGCTGTGATGTCTCAACCAGTGCAGTGTGGCTACTGTGACCGTCTACCAGTAGAACTACAGGCTTCTGTACATGGGCTGTGGCTGGAATAAAGCTATCTCTTAGCCAAGAATAAAAAATCTGTGCTGTAATCCAGCCATTATCAGACACTTGTAGGAATGCCTCTGGGAAGTGATCTAATAAATTTTTGGACGGTATTCTCTTGTAGGGGTATATTAACAGGGGACTGAGGAAGTGTCCACTTGCGCTGGCACATGCAAGAACTGTCACTTGTGACTTCACACCTGCAGTAACATTGTACACATGTTTCGACCCCCTGCATGCGATGACCTTCCTGCTTTTGGCATCAAAAGAAAAGCCTGTTTCGTCTGCATTGTAAATGCGAGTGGGGTCACTAAGTAGACTGGGGTCAATGCTGTCAAGACACCATTTTAAATCATTAAACCACTTTTCAATAGCTTTTATTGTAACCAGGGCTCTCTCCTTTCCTAGTGATTGGGGAGTACGCAGTGTCAATTCAGGATGGCGTTTAAAAAAATAATATAGCCATGATGATGTTGGCATTTCGGTTTTGCTCTTTGAAGTACAATTCCTGGTATTTAAGATTTATTTGGCGATTTGCCTCACCTCATCGCCAGTTTTTCCAAAGCCTCGCTTGGCTAGCTCTATTAGCCATTTAGCTAATTTGACCTCCTCTTCTGGCGTGAGGAGGGTCTGTGCATAGGCTATGACAGGCCGCTTGCCTGTAAGTTTGTCGTGAAGAGTGGCAAGTGGAATGCCAAACTCATTCGAAGCTTTTCTAATAGAGAGCCGCTTTTCCCTAATACTAGCCAATACCGCATTGATTACTTCTGGGCTCTGTTTTGTTCGTATGCTAGACATGGCTTTAAATCTGAAATATAATTATATTGTAGATTCTATTAAAATTTTTATTCAAGTATAAAATAGGAGTCTAGATAGATCTATAGACTAGACCTAGATCTTTAGCTTAATTTTCCATATGAAAAAGTGTTCGCAACGAAGTAATATCCTACAATAAAACAAATATTTAACTAAATTTTTCTGCAGAATAAAAGTGTTCGGTACGAGGTAAAATCCAACGTTAAACTTACTTCGTCGCGAACACCCCTTCGAAACGAACATTGCTATTTAAAATCATTGTAAATTATAACAGCGTGGTTACTGATCTATTTCTAAGTGATGATGCAATACCAAACAATTGTGTTTACCAAAAGCGAACAGGAAAAGTAGTCTTAACCCGGAAATCAACTTCGTTCTTCCTAGGGACGCTGACAGCATGCACGGTGCAAGGATCAAAATGTTTACGCACATTTACTCACAAAATAGTGAGTCCCTGCAAACGAAACGATGAAATGATATTGAAAAAAGAACTACTTTCGACTTAAGGGTGTTCGTTTTCGTGTTAGACGGAAAATAAAAATACAGAGAACGCTTTATGAAATAGTGTTCGCTACGACATAGCGTTCGCGAGGCGGTAACTTACTCTAATACGTCTTATGAAAGCCTGAGTTGAAAGAAGAGAAACACAAAAAAATGTTAGAATAGGGGATGTTATCTAAGGAAATAACGTAACTGAGATAAATAGAACTAATGACGTATCAGTTGCAGAGCGAATGATTTAACATGAATTGTTTCTTAAATATCTTGGTTTGTCATTTCATCTCTTTCGTAAACCCTCCATGTGTAAGGTGAGCCGAGGTCACGCAATGAACAGAACGAAGTCAGGTCACTGAAGTTAACTCAGGTCAATAGAGTTAGGTAAGGTAACTAGAGTTCAATCAAATTTCATAATCTTTTCCTATCTGTTACATACGTTTCTTCTGAACAGATTATTGCGCCCTAGGCTTTCCGTGGATTATGTCTGGTCCTGCAATCTTATTAGCGTTTTAAAAGTTGATAGTGTGTTGCTCTTCATGCTTTCCTAAGGCAGATTATTCCCCGCCCGAAATCCGGGAATGGGGGATAGAGAATTTGTATGTTGTATCCCTTTGTCTGTCTGTGGGTTGTGTTAGATAATGAGTGTGTTGTATTTCCAAGTTAGAATCACTTGCCTTATTTATGATAACTAAGTCAGATCACTAGAATTAAGTCAGAACATTAAAATCAAGAAATGTAACGCAGTATTCAGCTAGAAAATGAGGCTGTACTTTCAGTTATACCAGGCACAGTAACTATAATAACCCTATTCCGGTAAGTATTTTTACACCATTCAAGTAAGTACTATTACACCATTCCAGTAAGTACTATTACACCATTCCAGTAAGTACTATTACTATCCGGTCTGTTGTTGAAATTACAAGCCCTAGGCTTAACTGCCAACATGTACAGGTGGATCCAAGGTTTTCTTACAAACCGGACGATCCAAACAATTTATGGCAGTGAAACCTCCAGTAAGAGAACGCTGCAACAGGGGCTACCCCAAGGGTCAGCACTCAGTTGCACACTGTTCTTGGCTTTCATCAACGACCTCCCTGGAATGTTGCAATCCAGCGCGGCTATGTATGCAGATGACCTGGTCATCTGGAGCACCGGTAAAGATGCCAACCGACTGCAACAGCTACTACAGCGAGACCTTTCGTATATCAGTAGGTACATGCAGAGGTGGCAGATGGAAATTAACACCGAGAAGACGGTCTATTCCCTTTTCACTAACGGCAGATCCATTCTCAAACAGGAGATAGTGCTCAAAATAAACGATGTAGCGCTCAAATGGGACAAACAACCGGTATACCTGGGAGTCAGACTGGATCAAAAGGTGCAAATGCATAACTTTGTACAAGACCTGTGCTCCCAGGCTACCGCCAAGCTCAACCTGGTGAAAAAGCTTGCATGCACGAACTGGGGCGCTGGAGCAAGTACACTCAGAGCTCTCTTTCTGGGTAGTGTGAGGTCGATTATGGACTACAGCATGCCCGTCCAAGCCTTTGCCAGCAAAACGGCATTGGAAAAACTGGGTCGAATCCAGAACCAGGCCTTAAGATTTATCTGTGGCGCATACAGAACGACACCCACAGCTGCTGTGGAAGTCATTGCAAACGTAGAACCGCTCGATATTCGTAGGGACAAGGCAATCATAACGACTGCAGAGAGGTACCGCAGGTTAGACTTTAGGGAGCCCTGCTACCAGATGCAGCACAACTGGGGCGGACGTGGGTGTTTGAAACGTTCCTCATTTATGCACCAAGTAGCGGAACTTGATAGGAACGTCAAACCCCCACAAAATAGAAGACAAATTATAAGTGTCCCACTCAAACCGCCCTATGCGGAATGCTCACGTCCCGAAATACGTTTGTCTCTGACTGACACGGCGGTGACGAAACGCAGCCCTGAACATGTACAGAAAGCGGCTGCCCTTGAGACGATAGAAGGGTTCGCGGGAACCCAAGTGAAAGTGTTCACGGATGGGTCTGCCAGTTCGAGTGAAGGAATTGCAGGATACGGTGCGCTCATCTTATACCCAATAGGAGGGCCACCAAAAGAAGAACTTCTAGGTCCCTGTGGGACTATGGCATCGAATTACGATGCGGAGCTTGAGGCTATACACAGGGCCCTGGAAAGTGTGCACCGGACACTGCAGGGGTCGGAAATTTTTGGTTTCGACACGGTACTGTTCTGTGACTCGAGATCAGCCCTCGAAGTCCTGGCTAGTGAGAATCGTAGTACCCACTTGGTTGACGTCATCTTGGAAGACGTGGGTAGACTCGAAAGACTTGGAGGTAAGGTAACAGTGCAGTGGATCCCGAGCCACGTGAATGTTAATGGCAACGAAAAAGCAGACTCCCTGGCCAAAGCAGGTGCAGCACTGCCCCAACCAGAGACCCCAGTCACCTATCTCGGGGCAAAAACCTGGCTAAAGGACCACTTTCGGAGTAAGTGGTACCAGGAGTGGGCTGACAACACAACAGCCAGAGGGGTATTCGCTAACATGCCCAGGCCAAGCCGTTCAGACCAGTGGTGGAACCTGAGTCGCAAACACCAGGGTTTGGTGACTCAGATGAGAACAGAACATTGCCCAACCAACTCTTACTTTCACAGGCTAGACCACAACAGGGACTCGAACTGCCGTCATTGCAGCCAAGCCCCTGAGACAGTCGTACACCTGGTGACGTCTTGCCCGGCGCTTGATATAGCCGGGGGGGTGAGGGAGGCGGGCGAGTCCCATGTGAAGACAATGTTGTATGGCAATGCTCAGCAGATGGAGCAGATTGCCCAGGTTCTAGCCAAGGCCTTAAGAGATTAGTCTCAGGCCTACAGAATATGTGTTTAGTTTAGTTTAGTAAGTACTATTACAACCTTCCAGTAAGTACTATTACACCATTCCAGTAATTACTATTACACACTTCCAGTAAGTACTATTACACCCTTCCATTAAGTACTATTACACCATTCCAGTAAGTACTATTACATCATTCCAGTAAGTACTATTACATCATTCCAGTAAGTACTATTACATCATTCCAGTAAGTACTATTACACCATTCCAGTAAGTACTATTACATCATTCCAGTAAGTACTATTACACCATTCCAGTAAGTACTATTACATCATTCCAGTAAGTACTATTACATCATTCCAGTAAGTACTATTACAACATTCCAATAAG
>CALYLW010002183.1:0-7500 GCA_944989445.1 Ampullaceana balthica | reverse complement strand
ATTCCTCAAGATCGTGAAAAATTGAATGGGGGAAAATACATTAAACATATACGAAGAAAAGACATTGGGGGCCCCCGGCCCCGAAGGAATGGACATTTGAAGTTATGTGCCCTATAATATTTTAATATGGGCTACCAAGTTTTTGTATTCAAATTTTGGTTTAGATCCATTCATTTACTCAGTAGCTAATGCATAAACTAATTTTCATATATCTTATATAAGCAAAAAAAGACATTAAGGGCCACGGGGCCCATTCAGTGCAAGATATAAAGTTCAAAACACCTGTTCATTTCAATTTGTATAATAATGGATACATGTTTCATTATTTGTCAAGATTGTTAATGACTGAATGGTGAATAAAATCTTAAACGTTTAAGAAATGTGAATTTTTGGGCCCCCAGCCCCAAAGTAATGACTATTTGCAGTTCAGTGCCCTATAGTATTTTAATATTGGCTATCAAGTTGTCATATACAAAGTTTGGTTAAAATCCAACAATTTACACAGTAGCTAGCGCTTAAACTAATTTTTATATAGCTCATATAAGCAAAAAATGACATTATGGGCCCCCGGCGCCCCATGAGTGTTGAATTTAGAAAAAAAGTTGCCAGTTACCATCCCGGGAGCGCACTCAACAGTCTCCAAAAGTTTCATGACGATCGGATGAATGGTTTAGTCTGCTATAAAGGACATGCACACACACACACAGACATACTTTGATTTTTATATATATAGATGATGGTGGTCGCTTTATCTATCGGCGATTTATTTTTTGAAAAACTTCATTGCGAAAAGTTTGGAAAATCTTGTGTTTAGATCAGATGTGGTAATTAACACTATTAATTTAATTTATAGTAAAAATAAATATACAGTTTAAGTTAACAATGCTATTCCAAAAATTATAAATCGTAAATAAATACATACCTACTAATAATCATTGCCATCGGTAATTCCTTTACCTACGACCTGTTCTACATATATCTATACAGGGATCAAATACTAGATGATATACACAGAGATAGTATGCAAAAGTTGTATCCACATAAAAGTCAAATGACCTAGGCATTAATAATTACCCAAAAGATATATTCATGGCTATGCCAGATGATCCATATGCCTGAAATCTATAAATGATTTTCCAAAAAGATATACGCATGGATATGCCAAAAGATCTAGGCTTGGCTATATATGACTAAAAATCAATACATGGAAATGCCAAAAATCAATACACGGAAATGCCAGAAGATCTATACATGGAGATTTCAAAAGATCTATATTCCAAGAATTCCATACATGGATGTACCACTAAAGACACTGAAAAGCCTACGCAAATTATTTACAGTACTAATAATTACACCAAACTCCCATCGAAGGAAGCAAGTCTAAAATGACGTTGTCGGCCAACGCTGAACTTCAACAATGTGACAGACTTCATTCATCCCGAGAGGTCAAACGATGACCTTCAACAATATGACAGACTTAATTCATCAAGAGAGGTCAAACGATGAACTTCGACAATATGACAGACTTCATTCATCCGGAGAGGTCAAACGATGAACTTCAACAATATGACAGACTTAATTCATCCCTAGAGGTAAAACGATGAACTTCAACAATATGACAGACTTCATTCATCCCTAGAGGTCAAACGATGAACTTCAACAATATGACTGACTTCATTCATCCCGTGAGGTCAAACGATGAGGCAGACATAGAACTGACCAAATGGGACTCACAGCATTACCACCACACGCAACCTCTATTACCGTGCAACCAAAGGAAACGTATTTGAATTTGTTTCGTGCGACTGCAACTAAAAGTAACGCATTTCGTAACAGATGTTTATACAGTCCATTTCCCTCTGGTACCGAAGTCTGGAAAACGAAGAGCTTGACACGAAAACCTTAATATACACTTGTCCTGAAGATCTAAGTAATCACTTGCCACAAACACCTTAATAAATACTTGGCACGAAGACCTAAGTAAACACTTGGCATGAAGAACTTAGTAAACACTTGGCATGAAGACCTTAGTAAACACTTGGCATGAAGACCTTAGTAAACACTTGGCATGAAGACCTTAGTAAACACTTGGCATGAAGAACTTAGTAAACACTTGGCATGAAGACCTTAGTAAACACTTGGCATGAAGACCTTAGTAAACACTTGGCATGAAGACCTTAGTAAACACTTGGCATGAAGACCTTAGTAAACACTTGGCATGAAGACCTTAGTAAACACTTGGCATGAAGACCTTAGTAAACACTTGGCACAAAGACCTTAGTAAACACTTGGTACAAAGACCTTAGTAAACACTTGGCATGTAGACCTTAGTAAACACTTGGCATGAAGACCTTAGTAAACACTTGGCATGAAGACCTTAGTAAACACTTGGCATGAAGACATTAGTAAACACTTGGCATGAAGACCTTAGTAAACACTTGGCACGAAGACCTAAGTAAACACTTGGCATGAAGAACTTAGTAAACACTTGGCATGAAGACCTTAGTAAACACTTGGCATGAAGACCTCAGTAAACACTTGGCATGAAGAACTTAGTAAACACTTGGCATGAAGACCTTAGTAAACACTTGGTACGAAGACCTTAGTAAACACTTGGCACAAAGACCTTAGTAAACACTTGGCACAAAGACCTTAGTAAACACTTGGCATGAAGACCTTAGTAAACACTTGGTACGAAGACCTTAGTAAACACTTGGCATGAAGACCTTAGTAAACACTTGGCATGAAGACCTTAGTAAACACTTTTCATGAAGACCTTAGTAAACACTTGGCATGAAGACCTTAGTAAACACTTGGCACAAAGACCTTAGTAAACACTTGGCATGAAGACCTTAGTAAACACTTGGCATGAAGACCTTAGTAAACACTTGGCATGAAGACCTTAGTAAACACTTGGCATGAAGACCTTAGTAAACACTTGGCATGAAGACCTTAGTAAACACTTGGCATGATGACCTTAGTAAACACTTGGCACAAAGACCTTAGTAAACACTTGGTACGAAGACCTTAGTAAACACTTGGCATGAAGACCTTAGTAAACACTTGGCATGAAGACCTTAGTAAACACTTGGCACAAAGACCTTAGTAAACACTTGGCACAAAGACCTTAGTAAACACTTGGCATGAAGACCTTAGTAAACACTTGGCATGAAGACCTTAGTAAACACTTGGCACAAAGACCTTAGTAAACACTTGGCATGAAGACCTTAGTAAAAATTGGCATGAAGACCTTAGTAAACACTTGGCACAAAGACCTTAGTAAACACTTGGCATGAAGACCTTAGTAAACACTTGGCACAAAGACCTTAGTAAACACTTGGCATGAAGACCTTAGTAAACACTTGGCATGAAGACCTTAGTAAACACTTGGCATGAAGACCTTAGTAAACACTTGGCACAAAGACCTTAGTAAACACTTGGCATGAAGACCTTAGTAAACACTTGGTACGAAGACCTTAGTAAACACTTGGCACAAAGACCTTAGTAAACACTTGGCATGAAGACCTTAGTAAACACTTGGCACAAAGACCTTAGTAAACACTTGGCATGAAGACCTTAGTAAACACTTGGCATGAAGACCTTAGTAAACACTTGGCATGAAGACCTTAGTAAACACTTGGCATGAAGACCTTAGTAAACACTTGGCATGAAGACCTTAGTAAACACTTGGCATGAAGACCTTAGTAAACACTTGGCATGAAGACCTTAGTAAACACTTGGCACAAAGACCTTAGTAAACACTTGGCATGAAGACCTTAGTGAACACTTGGCATGAAGACCTTAGTAAACACTTGGCATGAAGACCTTAGTAAACACTTGGCATGAAGACCTTAGTAAACACTTGGCATGAAGACCTTAGTAAACACTTGGCATGAAGACCTTAGTAAACACTTGGCATGAAGACCTTAGTAAACACTTGGCATGAAGACCTTAGTAAACACTTGACATGAAGACCTTAGTAAACACTTGGCATGAAGACCTTAGTAAACACTTGGCACAAAGACCTTAGTAAACACTTGGCATGAAGACCTTAGTAAACACTTGGCATGAAGACCTTAGTAAACACTTGGCATGAAGACCTTAGTAAACACTTGGCATGAAGACCTTAGTAAACACTTGGCATGAAGACCTTAGTAAACACTTGGCACAAAGACCTTAGTAAACACTTGGCATGAAGACCTTAGTAAACACTTGGCATGAAGACCTTATTAAACACTTGGCACAAAGACCTTAGTAAACACTTGGCACAAAGACCTTAGTAAACACTTGGTACGAAGACCTTAGTAAAAAACTTAGCAAGGTCCTGGAAGTAAGATGAACATCATCAAGAAATATTAACTGAAAAGGTCTCACCATCATTAATAAAACGGAGGTAGACAAAAGCTCAGATAACATCAACAGATCCACACTGATATGGATTGTTTATTACATCAACAGATCCACACTGACATGGATTGTTTATTACATCAACAGATCCACACTGACATGGATTGTTTATTAGATCAACAGATCCACACTGACATGGATTGTTTATTAGATCAACAGATTAACACTGTCATGGATTGTTTATTACATCAACAGATTCACACTGACATGGATTGTTTATTACATCAACAGATTAACACTGACATGGATTGTTTATTACATCAACAGATTAACACTGTCATGGATTGTTTATTACATCAACAGATTCACACTGACATGGATTGTTTATTACATCAACAGATTAACACTGACAAGGATTGGGTGTGGTAAATGATAAGGAGGAAGGCGACAAATCCCTGAAGACGTGAGGACTATGCAAGCAATTAAAATTCATAGGATATCCCGACGGCATCTGGACAGATAGCCCATGTCCGAGATGAATGGATATTTCATTTGAGCCAAGAGAGATGAAAAGACAAAAAGACTTTCCGTTTATTCGATGAACAATTCAATCAATGAACACAATCTTGAAGTTTTAAAACAATAAAAAAAACCTCCATTATTCAATCAGACAGAGCAGCGTGTGGCGGGTGGGGGCGGTGGATAGCTAGGGGTGGAGCCTAATACCATACATTTAACAATGGCGAATTTAGAAGTTTTCGGTTGAAAAGTTAACATGTCCTCACTTGGCATTTACCATTTCCTGGTTGTCACTCAACATTTCCAAAGTTGGAATTAACCATTTCACAACTAGGCATTCACTTTGTCTCTAGTTGTCGTTCATAATTTCACTAGTTGGCATTCAGCATTTCCATAGGTGTCATTCGCAATTTTCCTAGTTGTCATTCACCATGTCTCTAGTTGGCATTTAACATTTCCGTTGTTGTCATTCACCATTTCCATAGGTGTCATTCACAATTTTCCTAGTTGTCATTCAACATGTCTCTAGTTGGCATTTAACATTTCCGTTGTTGTCATTCACCATTTCCATAGGTGTCATTCACAATTTTCCTAGTTGTCATTCACCATGTCTCTAGTTGGCATTTAACATTTCCCTTGTTGTCATTCACCAATTTCTTATCTGGCATTCTCCACTGTAAACAACCCATTAACGACACACAAAAAACGTTTATATCAAGTTCATCCCTGCAGCCAACTTAAGGAGACCCAAGAGACATATACAGTCGTCGAGCCCCTGCGTACCTCTTATAATGGTGGCAATTAAATTGTTGTTTTAAACAAAAACGCCTTCAAACGTTCAAAAATACCCGTCACATCAAAAACATTGTCACAACAAAAACATCGTCACAACAGTAAATATATTTGACCGTAACATTAAGATTGCCATGTAAACCTATTTTAACCCCACTCAAGAAGACTGTCCTACGGGAATCTGATTCCAAAACTTTATATTCATTAGAAAAACACTATTTAATATCATACTTTTATCAAACCTACATAACACTTGCTAATATCAAACTCCATGAAATTTCAAATCATTTGGTGGCAGAGGTTAGTGTTTGTGGGGGACTTGAATACTCACTAATAAAGTTTTTTTTTCTAATTGAATACCATGAAACACCAAGAGACCGTGCACTTTTCTATGGCTTCAAGGTCAAGTCTGGAAACTTCTCGACACTTATAGCGCAGAAGAGAAATAACGACATTTAAGATGTTATATCTATTAATTCTTCTCGGGTCTCGGCGAGCAAAAAAAAATGTTAAAAAATGCTGCAGCAGAAAAAAACAACAAAATCAATGAGAAATGCAAAAATCAATATCACTTGAAAACTACCAAAATCTTTTATCACGCCAATCAAATATCAAACGGTCAAACTGATCCATCGATGAAATCTCTAAAGGCCTGGGAATTCATCGACTGCGCCATCAAACAAACAAACAAACCATACCACATGTCAGAACATCCCACGTAGTGACCTACTTTACAGTTAGTGTTTTAAAAGGTTCGAGAGTACATTACCTCAATAAAACAAACCCGTAAAAACAAAGTTTTTGACTATAAATCCCTTATATATGAGACATAACTAACAGTATTGATTATTTTCAAACGCTACAAACATTGACAGACTGACACCGAGTGATGTCTCTTGTCTTTAATAAATGGGGGTGGGACGTGAGGGAATGTCGGCACGACGGTCGGCGTCAACTCAAACTCACGTGGAAGTGGAAGAAAAAAACAATAACAAACCGTGAATTTGAATTACATACCTCATATAAGGATAAACTAAAAATGCATTAATTTAATTACCGTACGATCGATCGATCTGAAATTTTGATACGATGCATTGTTAGGTTACACGGGCCCGTGTGCCAAATTTCAGTTCGATCGAATCACGGGAAGTGGGTCATTTTCGACTTTTGTTTTTCCGCCCGCCCATGAGATGACGACAGACAGACAGAGAAGGAGAGAGAGAGAGAGAGAGAGAGAGAGAGAGAGAGAGAGACGCCGGTGAAGTTAATATAAGGGATTTAATAAAACAAACCCGTAAAAACAAAGTTTTTGACTATAAATCCCTTATATATGAGACATAACTAACAGTATTGATTATTTTCAAACATTTACAGACTGAATCTGTCTTAACTCAAGTTTGCTTCATAACCCTAAAGGAGGGGGGGAGGGGTGGGTGGGAGGGGGAGAGGGGAAAAGTCTGGTCACCGATTCGCTTGACCGAGCTCAGCGTGACACGTAAATTGTAAACAAAAGCACCCCGTCGCTTCTTTGGGTCGCCTCAATGCGTCAGCTCAAACTTTCACGTGGCAAAAAAAAACAATAACAAACCGTGAATTTGAATTACATACCTCATATAAGGATAAACTAAAAATGCATTAATTTAATTACGGTACGTTCGATCGATCTGAAATTTTGATACGATGCATTGTTAGGTGAGACGGGTCTGTTTGCCAAATTTCAGCTCGATCGAATCACGGGAAGTGGGTCATTTTTTGACTTTTGTTTTTCCGCCCACCCATGAGATGACGACAGACAGAGAGACAGAGACGGCGGTGAAGTTAATATAAGGGATTTAAAAACAA
>CALYLW010002182.1:64228-85076 GCA_944989445.1 Ampullaceana balthica | reverse complement strand
GGGGATCAGTCTTTATTCGCGTGGTATGAAATAAACTTTTATGGTGCGTAGTCAATCAATTTCTACTAATTAATTTACTTGTCTTTATATAGGGATACAAAACAACAACTAATTACTATACATCTTAAATATCATATAACGATAAAATCATTATAAAGTGCACATAATAAATTGTAAAACATCATTGCATTGTTTAGTGATGTATGAAATTAAACATATTTGCAATAAGGTTAATTTAAACATAAAAAGTTTTAAATTGTAACAAAGAATAAACAAATACTATAAACATATCATGCAATAAGGAACATATTTTTCTAATACAATAGGCGCTTTTAAGCAATCTTAAATATAAATTTATTTACATTTTGAATTGTAAGCTCTACTTATCAAATGGTCAATTCAAAATTACTAGTATTGGATATTTTTTATCAATATTATCTATTTCATTATTCATTTGAAAGAATTGGCTTCCATTTTAACAGTATTTCATCTTTTAATGCACTAAAAATTGTTATATTTAATATTTACTTTAAAAAAAATTTTTTAAAAATAAAAGAATCGGAAAAAAATATTTTATGTTCCAAGATCAGATAGTTTTAGAGCTATTTTCCTTAACTAAGGCTAGAAAGTAAATTGTTTGTCATCTCATTCTTCAAATCAAAAATACCAAACTTATATAAATAAACTAATTTACAATATAAATAATTTTTTTAGACCATATTTTGATAACGTGACAACCAGTCTGACAATAGATGATGACCCATTGAGCTCTCCAGCAACAGTTCCACTAGGGTCAATTATTATGTTCAAATGTCTAAATGCTCCCAGCCCATGTGACGTAAAGATTTTAGTAAACAAAAGTCATGTGGTGACGAGTGAACCAAATGCCACGTACACAGTGACAACTCATTTGTAAACACACTCAGCTCACAATTTTACATTTTCTTATTTAGTTTGTTGAGTATCAGCTCAGTCCTTTAGCTGTCTATTGAAAAATTTTAGGTAAATATAAATCAGTAATAAAAAAAAACCATAAAAAAACCAAGTTTTTTACTATAAATCCTTTATGTACGAGACATAACTAAAAGAATGTTCATTATAATAAGCAGCGCAAGACCATCCAAAAATACAAAATTGCATTTGTGTCGTAAAACATGTTTAATATAATGCGCACCGATCACGAATATGTTTATAAAAAGTGTTGTCAATAAAATACGCACCTTATTGCGCGACAGGAAAGGTCGTTCAATATAATACGCACCGCGACACTCTATCCCAAAAAGTTAATATGTTACAAAGAGATAAATAAAATAATCTAAAATTTCAATAATTTAATTACAGTCATTGCGATCGATCTGATATTGTAATACATCGTTTTATCATCGGCACGAAACTGCTTGCAAAATTTCGACTCACTAGTTGACGAGGAAGTTGGTTAAAAATCGATCCAAAGTTTTGGCGACAAGCAAACAAGCAACCAGACACCACGAATTAATATACAGGATTTAATAATAACCTTGTCTTCTGGGGAGGGAATATAAATAGGTCACATACATTTAGAAAGTGTTGCGAGATTATTTGTACGAATTGAAATGATGAATTTAAAATCTTTAAATATTTTTTCTCTCTTTTGCGCAGTCTTAAAAGCGAAAGTAGAAATAATACTATTGCTCAGATTGTTTGCACGCTTTTTATATTGATGATTTTAAAATAATAAGTTATTGCAAGTGTAGAATAGTTCAGGAATTTAAATCTGCCATATAATGCCAAAAGAACATTAGAGACATTTATTTTGTGTGTGGCTACCTTACTGTTACTATCTACCGTCATCCTTTTTACAAATTTATTTTTCAATATTTACCACTACCCTTTATGAAATAATACAAACAAGAACGACCCGTGGCGTAGCATACGCCGCAGCTTTGCTCATCATAGTTAGTGCAAAGAACGGGTGGGTGGGGGATTAGAGTACGGACACCAAACAGCAGCACGAAGTAATGAAGAAATAGCGAATAAACGTGGAGACATGCGCACTGATGTTGTTGTTACCACCCCCTCCTTTATTACTACCATCCATTAAACATAAACTGTGAATGGCCGACACTAGTGAGGGTTAATCATGTTTAGAGTTGTTTAATGTGTGTTGTTGTTTTTTTTTGGCAAAGCGATTATCGATTATGTAACTCCGATTTTAAACGATTACCGTTTTATAGCTGACTTCATGGAAATTAGGGTGTACCGAATTTCGCCTGTGGCTCCGGCAAATCCGGAATCGGCCATATTTACTAATACGGCTCTGCCAGAAATATGCTTCATATATCCGACCAAATCCGGCTTTACTGGCTTGCGATAAATTATATATTAATTATAGCTCTGTTGTGGCAAATCTGGAATCCAGAATTTTTCAAATCTGGCTTCGGCTCCGGCCCGATTGCACTTCATAAATCCAGCGGAATCAAATATTCGATTATCGGTTTTGGAAATTTAAAACTGATTGACGATTTAAAATCCGATTATCGTTTATCAACCTTAGTCATGTTGGAAAAAGGGGGGCGACAAAGGGCAGACAAGTTAAGTTAAAAAAAATATAAAAAATTGCTCCTGCTGGGTTCCAGGAATTTCCGCGTGCAAGGCGGACGTGATGAACACTATACTATATAACGAATCATATGTTATTCTGTGAAGGAAAAACGAGACTGAACAGCGAGTGAATGCAAGAAGATATGTTGCCACCCCATCTCGTCCATTATTGTTCTAAATTTTCATCCCAACACGCTTGCCATCTGTGATTTTTCAACACCAGTGAGGGTCAATTGTCATGCTCATTTGCACTTGGTCGTTTAGGATAAATATTTATATATAGAATGTAGTTATATTTATAAAACATGAATAATCCAAATAAACAATGAACATTTTCTTATTACTCAGATTGCAAATAAAAAAGCCCAGCTAAGTAATTTATGTAAAAAGTTAAGAACTCACAATTTTTATTGTTTTAATGCATCTAGGGGCAATATTGATGTAACAAATTAAACATCTACGGACAATACTGATGTAACAAATTAAACATCTACGGACAATACTGATGTAACAAATTAAACATCTACGGACAATACTGATGTAACAAATTAAACATCTACGGACAATACTGATGTAACAAATTAAACATCTACGGACAATACTGATGTAACAAATTAAACATCTACGGACAGTATTGACGTAACAAATTAAATACTTTTATCGAGACAGAGGTGCATTATTGTGCAGCACCGGAAATCACCGATTTCAACTGTGCAAATAAGCCACAAGTTTGGTGTCACCCAGTGCGGCAGTTCATCGCGTAACCACTCCTGATTTACCTCATAGACCTAATCCCAGTCTGTCAATACCATATAAAAGGAAATACATAATTTAACATTTTTGTGTAACCACTTTTTATGGTGTCACCCGATGCTGTCCGCAAACCTTAATGACGATTTACTGACTATGACAAGATGTTTTTTCAGAAGGACATTAGAAAAGTTTTTATTAAACTAATTTTAACAACATAACTAAAAATCATTAGATTCTTGTCTAAAAACTTTACAATATATTTACACCACAAGTTAATGTAGATTTCTTAAATTTTTAACATAATCAACAAAAATTTTATATAAAGATTAGTTATTTTTAACTAGATAACATTTGTAAATATTAAAACGTCTTGTGTTAATTGTGTTTCTACAAATAAATAGTAAGTTTACAAATAATTATGTAATACAATCTTTATAGTAATAGTAAGTTGTATACATAAATATGAGCAAAATGACGCTATTTAAAATTTTAAAAAATCAGTTTAAATTTTATTATGAAAACTAGGGGACAGCCCTAGAAATGCTCATGGAGATTTCTGTTTCTTTTACCCCTTTAATGCACTTTTTTAGGTCGCCTACGGCGCCGTCCTTTTTCAAAAGCCCAACTAACTTGTCCTTGTTTGATCAATACGAAATATTAAACTTTCTGAAATGCACACAGAGTATTTTATAATAGGGGTTGTAGGGCGCCCATGGCGCCCCTTTGTTTTTTGATGTTATAATTAACCATACTCAAATCCTCTTTTTACATTGTTCCCTTTTTACGATATTAAAATATCATATAGGGTAAGTTACCGCCTCGCGAACGCTATGTCGTAGCGAACACTATTTCATAAAGCGTTCTCTGTATTTTTATTTTCCGTCTAACACGAAAACGAACACCCGTAAGTCGAAAGTAGTTCTTTTTTCAATATCATTTCATCGTTTCGTTTGCAGGGACTCACTATTTTGTGAGTAAATGTGCGTAAACATTTTGATCCTTGCACCGTGCATGCTGTCAGCGTCCCTAGGAAGAACGAAGTTGATTTCCGGGTTAAGACTACTTTTCCTGTTCGCTTTGGTAAACACAATTGTTTGGTATTGCATCATCACTTAGAAATAGATCAGTAACCACGCTGTTATACTTTACAATGATTTTTAATAGCAATGTTCGTTTTGAAGGGGTGTTCGCGACGAAGTAAGTTTAACGTTGGATTTTACCTCGTACCGAACACTTTTATTCTGCAGAAAAATTTAGTTAAATATTTGTTTTATTGTAGGATATTACTTCGTTGCGAACACTTTTTCATGTAGGAAAATTAAGCTAAAGATCTAGGTCTAGTCTATAGATCTATCTAGACTCCTATTTTATATTTGAATTAAAATTTTAATAGAATCTACAATATAGTTATATTTCAGATTTAAAGCCATGTCTAGCATACGAACAAAACAGAGCCCAGAAGTAATCAATGCGGCATTGGCTAGTATTAAGGGAAAATCGGCTCTCTATTAGAAAAGCTTCGAATGAGTTTGGCATTCCACTTGCCACTCTTCACGACAAACTTACAGGCAAGCGGCCTGTCATAGCCTATGCACAGAACCCTCCTCACGCCAGAAGAGGAGGTCAAATTAGCTAAATGGCTAATAGAGCTAGCCAAGCGAGGCTTTGGAAAAACTGGCGATGAGGTGAGGCAAATCGCCAAACAAATATTAAATACCAGGAATTGTACTTCAAAGAGCAAAACCGAAATGCCAACATCATCATGGTTATATAATTTTTTTAAACGCCATCCTGAATTGACACTGCCTACTCCCCAATCACTAGGAAAGGAGAGAGCCCTGGTTACAATAAAAGCTATTGAAAAGTGGTTTAATGATTTAAAGTGGTGTGTTGACAGCATTGACCCCAGTCTACTTAGTGACCCCACTCGCATTTACAATGCAGACGAAACAGGCTTTTCTTTTGATGCCCAAAACAGGAAGGTCATCGCATACAGGGGGTCGAAACATGTGTACAATGTTACTGCAGGTGTGAAGTCACAAGTGACAGTTCTTGCATGTGCCAGCGCAAGTGGACACTTCCTCAGTCCCCTGTTAATATACCCCTACAAGAGAATATTAGATTTATTAGATCACTTCCCAGAGGCATTCCTACAAGTGTCTGATAATGGCTGGATTACAGCACAGATTTTTTATTCTTGGCTAAGAGATAGCTTTATTCCAGCCACAGCCCATGTACAGAAGCATGTAGTTCTACTGGTAGACGGTCACAGTAGCCACACTGCACTGGTTGAGACATCACAGCTATGTCATGACAACCATATAGTGTTATATTGTTTGTTGTGGCATGCGAGTCACTTGATTCAGCCACTCGATCAAGCTTTTTTGGTGCAATCAAACCAGCTTGGTCAGACGCCATACGACACCATATAAGTGAGCATGGGGAGGGAGTAAATCTGGAGAGCTTTGCCAAAGTTTTAAAGCCAGTATGGCTAAAGGCCACCACACCTCCATTGCTGCACAACGTTTTAAAGCAGCTGGAATACTAGCATATGATCCATATAGAATTCTGCAATCCCCGAAGCTTGGTCCTAGTGCTGTATTCGGCTCAACACCATTGGGAATTCATAATGTTGCCCAACCCACCAACAGCAATAAATTCCCTACGAAAGCCGACCCTTTTATAAAAAACCACCTGCACACCATACATGACAACAAATTGATTGAGTCCCAGCCAATCTCAAACGATACCCAAGCAATCATCGAGGCACAACACATAGAATCCGACACAGTAGCAACCACTGAAACACAGCGAATTGAATCTTACACAGTAACAATCACTGAGACACAGCCAATAGAAATTTACACCGAAGCAATCATTGAGACACAACCAATCGAATCTTACACACAGGCACTCATTGAGACAAAACCGATTGTGAATGAAACACAAGTAATCACCCAGACCATTATACAGGAAAACAGCCCATTTGAGAATGTAAATAAGTCTATCATTGACAAATCTTCCCTACCAGAATCATTACTTGCATCATCCCCACCACCAAAGTCCAATTTGTCTGCTGCACAACTTAAAGCACTCCATGACTATTCAAACTTTTTATATGATGAAATGGGTAGCAACCAATTTAATAAAAAAATTTGTCAACTGACAATGACAAGTACTGCAGGAGACAACCTTATCAAAGAGGAAGAAGAGAAATTTAACAAGTTTCAAAGCCTTAGCTGTGGGGCTAATAGAAACGTGCAGTCTAGAAGAACCCAAAAACTGCACAGTCAAAGCTAACTTGACAGTAGATGACATTTTGAAGCTGCCTGCTTTTGTTAGAAGGAATAAAAACAAGAAGAAAACAGCAAATGCTCCAACCATGCCAAACTTGGTCAGTGGAGAAGAGTTTAGAGAAGCATTAAAAAAGAAAATAGCAGACAAAGAAGAAATAGAAAAAAATAAACTGAAAAGAAAGATCGAGAGGGAAGAAAGCAAAAAGATAAAGGATGCACAAAAAGAGGCTACAAAAAGGAAAAGAGAGCAAGAAAGGGAAGAAAAAAGACGCAAGAGAGAAGAAGAGCAGATTTAAAAAAAGAAAATAGTGGAGTCCAAGAAAGTAAAGAAGTATCCAGTAATAGATCTATCTGATAGCAGCAGTGAGGACTCACAGTTGGTTCAAACAATGGAGCTTGACATGGCTGCAGATGACGATACTTTAGATAAAGAAGAGAATCTCTTGTTGGAAGGAATGTGTCATGGGTGCAAAAAAGGGGGAGGGGCAGAGGTTTGGGTCCAATGTGATGTGTGTGATGGCTGGTGGCATGAACAGTGCACGAAAAATTGTGCATCTTTGAAGCAAGGCACTTTTGTGTGCACTGTTTGCTGCCCTGACTAGACTATAGATTATAGATCTACCTATAGTATTATTTTGTATATATAGATCTAAGTTATTCGGGATCTAATTTCTTTAATAAACGTTTATTACATTATTATTGACATCTCCAGTGTTATTTGTTGACTCCATTAACTAAAAATTGATTCTTTGATGATTTTTGTTTTGTGTCTGCTTTGAGGTAAAAGTGTCTGCTTTGAAGTAAATTAAGCAAAAAAGTGTTCGGCAGGCGGTAGCTAACTGGGTCAGCTAAAATTGGACTTTACACTCTAACCCCGCATTGTAATACAAGAATGCTGTATCATTATAGTAGCCTTGTTGTCATACTACTTGTAGGTACTTTCGTTTTTACCTTGTGTCGAACGGTTTAGTAACTAGGGCATGAAAGCCAAAAATGGTGCTATTTTTAAATCCCTTATATTAACTTCGCGGCCGTCTCTCTCTGTCTGTCTCTCTCTCATCATCTCATGGGCTCGGCGGGCGGAAAAACAGAAGTCAAAAATGACCCACTTCCAATGATCCGATCGAACTGAAATTTGGCACACGGACCCGTCTTACCTAACAATGCATCGTATCAAAATTTCAGATCGATCGAACGTACCGTAATTAAATTAATGCATTTTTAGTTTATCCTTATATGAGGTATGTAATTTAAAATCACGATTTGTTATTGTTTTTTTGCCACGTGAAAGTTTGAGCATTGAGGCGACCCAACGAAACGACGGTGCGCTTTTGTTTACATTTTACGTGTCACTCTGAGCTCGGTCAAGCGAATCGGTGACCAGACTTTTCCCCTCTCCCCTCCCACCCACCCCTCCCCCCACCCCTCCCCCCCTAGGGTTATGAAGCAAACTTGTGTTAAGACAGATTCAGTCTGTAAATGTTTGAAAATAATCAATACTGTTAGTTATGTCTCATATATAAGGGATTTATAGTCAAAAACTTTGTTTTTACGGGTTTGTTTTATTAAATCCCTTATATTAACTTCACGGCCGTCTCTCTCTGTCTCTCTCTCATCATCTCATGGGCTCGGCGGGCGGAAAAACAGAAGTCGAAAAATGACCCACTTCCAATGATCCGATCGAACTGAAATTTGGCACACGGACCCGTCTTACCTAACAATGCATCGTATCAAAATTTCAGATCGATCGAACGTACCGTAATTAAATTAATGCATTTTTAGTTTATCCTTATATGAGGTATGTAATTTAAATTCACGATTTGTTATTGTTTTTTTGCCACGTGAAAGTTTGAGCATTGAGGCGACCCAACGAAACGACGGTGCGCTTTTGTTTACATTTTACGTGTCACTCTGAGCTCGGTCAAGCGAATCGGTGACCAGACTTTTCCCCTCTCCCCCTCCCACCCACCCCTCCCCCCACCCCTCCCCCCTAGGGTTATGAAGCAAACTTGTGTTAAGACAGATTCAGTCTGTAAATGTTTGAAAATAATCAATACTGTTAGTTATGTCTCATATATAAGGGATTTATAGTCAAAAACTTTGTTTTTACGGGTTTGTTTTATTAAATCCCTTATATTAACTTCACGGCCGTCTCTCTCTGTCTCTCTCTCATCATCTCATGGGCTCGGCGGGCGGAAAAACAAAAGTCGAAAATGACCCACTTCCAATGATCCGATCGAACTGAAATTTGGCACACGGACCCGTCTTACCTAACAATGCATCGTATCAAAATTTCAGATCGATCGAACGTACCGTAATTAAATTAATGCATTTTTAGTTTATCCTTATATGAGGTATGTAATTTAAATTCACGATTTGTTATTGTTTTTTTGCCACGTGAAAGTTTGAGCATTGAGGCGACCCAACGAAACGACGGTGCGCTTTTGTTTACATTTTACGTGTCACTCTGAGCTCGGTCAAGCGAATCGGTGACCAGACTTTTCCCCTCTCCCCCTCCCACCCACCCCTCCCCCCTAGGGTTATGAAGCAAACTTGTGTTAAGACAGATTCAGTCTGTAAATGTTTGAAAATAATCAATACTGTTAGTTATGTCTCATATATAAGGGATTTATAGTCAAAAACTTTGTTTTTACGGGTTTGTTTTTATTAAATCCCTTATATTAACTTCGCGGCCGTCTCTCTCTGTCTCTCTCTCATCATCTCATGGGCTCGGCGGGCGGAAAAACAGAAGTCAAAAATGACCCACTTCCAATGATCCGATCGAACTGAAATTTGGCACACGGACCCGTCTTACCTAACAATGCATCGTATCAAAATTTCAGATCGATCGAACGTACCGTAATTAAATTAATGCATTTTTAGTTTATCCTTATATGAGGTATGTAATTTAAATTCACGATTTGTTATTGTTTTTTTGCCACGTGAAAGTTTGAGCATTGAGGCGACCCAACGAAACGACGGTGCGCTTTTGTTTACATTTTACGTGTCACTCTGAGCTCGGTCAAGCGAATCGGTGACCAGACTTTTCCCCTCTCCCCCTCCCACCCACCCCTCCCCCCTAGGGTTATGAAGCAAACTTGTGTTAAGACAGATTCAGTCTGTAAATGTTTGAAAATAATCAATACTGTTAGTTATGTCTCATATATAAGGGATTTATAGTCAAAAACTTTGTTTTTACGGTTTGTTTTATTAGTCCTATGGCGTTCGCGAGGGGGTAATTACTCTATTATATATATATATATTTAAGCGCATATTTAATTTGCAAACTTTTGATGCATTGGTAACCCCCCCCCTACTATTACTACATTGTGGAGCTTTCCGTGCCAGATTTCACCTACTTACTAAATGATCAGTAGCTCCATCTAGCCAACGCCCTGTTCCAGTGCCTCGCGCCATACTTAAGTGGGTATACTAGATATCTCTCATAAATAGATCTAGAGAATCTCAATAAAAACCGCCCCTGATTACGAGATGTAAACGAGCTACCTCCAGCAGTAGTGTCTCAGACATTACGCGCACTAGTAGATCGCGTGTGATGCTGCCGACAGAGGTGATAGATTTTCTCCCTATGAAGAAAGCATCACGTGAGATGCCCGCATCTCAGAGTGAATCTGGGTGGGTTTAGGAGCTAAGTTGACGGATTCTTGATACGAACCTAATGGTGGATGCTCAAAGATAGAGAACGTCGCGGAAGACAGAAAGCCTAAGTGTGATTATCGTATAAACTATCGCGTCAAGTAGACTAATTACCAGACAGAGGAACACTTCGCCCCCCCATGCCACCAAATTTTACGGTGGCTGTTGGATCAGCGCGAGAAGTGTAGTGGTGTTGCTCTAGCCTGGACTCCTGGGAGTTTATTATGTCTGCTCGATAAAAATAGAAAAAACAACACCCCTACAGACGTAGATGTCGCCTCCTTCCCCCCCCCTACCATCCCCAGCCCCAAACACCTGTCCCCCAAGACGGCGCTGTTCGGCCGCTCGCCCACTACCCCCCGGCCCCGCGCCCACTCCACCACAACTTCTTCTCCAAACATCTCAATACATTATATCGCCTTGTTACAGTCGTTTTGATACGGCCGACCGACCGACCTTGCTTGCTTGCTTGCTTGTCGCCAAAACTTTTGATCGATTTTTAACCAACTTGCTCGCAAGATAGCGAGCTGAAATTTTGCAGGCAGTTTCGTACCGATGATAAAAACAATGTATCAAAATTTCAGATCGATCGCATGTACCGTAATTAAATTATTGATTTTTTAGATTATTTTATTTATTCCTATGTATCATGCTATTTTTTGAGATAGAGCGTCGCGGTGCATATTATATTGAACAACCTTTCTGTCGCGCAATAAGGTGCGTATTTTACTGACAACACTTTTTATAAACCTATTCCTGATCGGTGCGCATTATATTAAACACGTTTTACGACACAACTGCAATTTTGTATTTTTGGATGGTCTTGCGCTGCGTGTTATAATGAACATTCTTTTAGTTACGTCTCATACGTAAAGGATTTATAGTCAAAAACTTGTTTTTTTACGGGTTGTTTTTATTAAATCCTTTATATTAACTCGTGGTGTCTGCGGCCGACCGACCTTGCTTGCTTGCTTGTCGCCAAAACTTTTGATCGATTTTTAACCCACTTGCTCGCAAGATAGCGAGCTGAAATTTTGCAGGCAGTTTTGTACCGATGATAAAAACAATGTATCAAAATTTCAGATCGATCGCATGTACCGTAATTAAATTATTGATTTTTTAGATTATTTTATTTATTCCTATGTATCATGCTATTTTTTGAGATAGAGCGTCGCGGTGCGTATTATATTGAACAACCTTTCTGTCGCGCAATAAGGTGCGTATTTTACTGACAACACTTTTTATAAACCTATTCCTGATCGGTGCGCATTATATTAAACACGTTTTACGACACAACTGCAATTTTGTATTTTTGGATGGTCTTGCGCTGCGTGTTATAATGAACATTCTTTTAGTTACTGTCTCATACGTAAAGGATTTATAGTCAAAAACTTGGTTTTTTACGGGTTGTTTTTATTAAATCCTTTATATTAACTCGTGGTGTCTGCGGCGGACCTTGCTTGCTTGCTTGCTTGTCGCCAAAACTTTTGATCGATTTTTAACCCACTTGCTCGCAAGATAGCGAGCTGAAATTTTGCAGGCAGTTTCGTACCGATGATAAAAACAATGTATCAAAATTTCAGATCGATCGCATGTACCGTAATTAAATTATTGATTTTTTAGATTATTTTATTTATTCCTATGTATCATGCTATTTTTTGAGATAGAGCGTCGCGGTGCGTATTATATTGAACAACCTTTCTGTCGCGCAATAAGGTGCGTATTTTATTGACAGCTCTTTTTATAAACATATTCCTGATCGGTGCGCATTATATTAAACATGTTTTACGACACAACTGCAATTTTGTATTTCTGGATGGTCTGGCGCTGCGTATTATAATGAACATTCTTTTAATTACTTCTCGTACATAAAGGATTTATAGTCAAAAACTTGGTTTTTTACGGGTTTTTCTTATTAAATCCTTTATATTAACTCGTGGTGTCTGCGGCCGACCGACCTTGCTTGCTTGCTTGTCGCCAAAACTTTTGATCGATTTTTAACCCACTTGCTCGCAAGATAGCGAGCTGAAATTTTGCAGGCAGTTTCGTACCGATGATAAAAACAATGTATCAAAATTTCAGATCGATCGCATGTACCGTAATTAAATTATTGATTTTTTAGATTATTTTATTTATTCCTATGTATCATGCTATTTTTTGAGATAGAGCGTCGCGGTGCGTATTATATTGAACAACCTTTCTGTCGCGCAATAAGGTGCGTATTTTACTGACAACACTTTTTATAAACCTATTCCTGATCGGTGCGCATTATATTAAACACGTTTTTACGACACAACTGCAAATTTTGTATTTTTGTATGGTCTTGCGCTGCGTGTTATAATGAACATTCTTTTAGTTACGTCTCATACGTAAAGGATTTATAGTAAAAAACTTGGTTTTTTACGGGTTGTTTTTATTAAATCCTTTATATTAACTCGTGGTGTCTGCGGCCGACCGACGTGCTTGTCGCCAAAACTTTTGATCGATTTTTAACCCACTTGCTCGCAAGATAGCGAGCTGAAATTTTGCAGGCAGTTTCGTACCGATGATAAAAACAATGTATCAAAATTTCAGATCGATCGCATGTACCGTAATTAAATTATTGATTTTTTAGATTATTTTATTTATTCCTATGTATCATGCTATTTTTTGAGATAGAGCGTCGCGGTGCGTATTATATTGAACAACCTTTCTGTCGCGCAATAAGGTGCGTATTTTATTGACAGCTCTTTTTATAAACATATTCCTGATCGGTGCGCATTATATTAAACATGTTTTACGACACAACTGCAATTTTGTATTTCTGGATGGTCTGGCGCTGCGTATTATAATGAACATTCTTTTAGTTACTTCTCGTACATAAAGGATTTATAGTCAAAAACTTGGTTTTTTAAGGGTTTTTCTTATTAAATCCTTTATATTAACTCGTGGTGTCTGCGGCCGACCGACCTTGTCGCCAAAACTTTTGATCGATTTTTAACCCACTTGCTCGCAAGATAGCGAGCTGAAATTTTGCAGGCAGTTTCGTACCGATGATAAAAACAATGTATCAAAATTTCAGATCGATCGCATGTACCGTAATTAAATTATTGATTTTTTAGATTATTTTATTTATTCCTATGTATCATGCTATTTTTTGAGATAGAGCGTCGCGGTGCGTATTATATTGAACAACCTTTCTGTCGCGCAATAAGGTGCGTATTTTACTGACAACACTTTTTATAAACCTATTCCTGATCGGTGCGCATTATATTAAACATGTTTTACGACACAACTACAATTTGTGTATTTTTGGATGGTCATGCGCTGCGTATTATAATGAACATTCTTTTAGTTACTTCTCGTACATAAAGGATTTATAGTAAAAAACTTGGTTTTTTACGGGTTTTTCTTATTAAATCCTTTATATTAACTCGTGGTGTCTGCGGCCGACCGACCGACCGACCTTGTCGCCAAAACTTTTGATCGATTTTTAACCCACTTGCTCGCAAGATAGCGAGCTGAAATTTTGCAGGCAGTTTCGTACCGATGATAAAAACAATGTATCAAAATTTCAGATCGATCGCATGTACCGTAATTAAATTATTGATTTTTTAGATTATTTTATTTATTCCTTTGTATCATGCTATTTTTTGAGATAGAGCGTCGCGGTGCGTATTATATTGAACAACCTTTCTGTCGCGCAATAAGGTGCGTATTTTATTGACAGCTCTTTTTATAAACATATTCCTGATCGGTGCGCATTATATTAAACATGTTTTACGACACAACTGCAATTTTGTATTTCTGGATGGTCTGGCGCTGCGTATTATAATGAACATTCTTTTAATTACTTCTCGTACATAAAGGATTTATAGTCAAAAACTTGGTTTTTTACGGGTTTTTCTTATTACTTCGTTCCCTTCACAAATTAATAAGAGCTCAAATAATGACATCACGTAACAATATTTTATGTCTAGAAACACATGTTTTAATCTCGAACGCAACATTTTTACTCTATATTTTCATTTTTTTTATCGGAAGTTACCTCGCATAGCGTCACGGACAGACATTGCAAATTATATTGTTTAATGACAATTTAAAAACTGCAACTAGTTAAAGGCTTTACCGAACCCCCCCCCTTTCCCCGTTTGATAAAAGTTATATTCAGCTGGGACACACCTACAAAACTCAAAAGAATTTATTTACAAGTTATTTATTTTTCGATTAATTTATTTACAAATACCACAAAAACGTCTCCGTGTAAAGCTAAAAGAAAGCTTGTATCATCATCACCATAGCAGTCATCATTTATAACAAGCCAGTCAGTATGACCAAACTAAGCCAAATTTTGTAAATATAAATCAACCTAAGACGTTTCCTTTCTGAAACAGATGAATCAATATCGGCGTAAACAGACAAGGAGTTACAAAATCTTTAAGTTAACCAATTAATTATTTGTTGTCACTGGTGGCATTAAGTTGTTGTTTTTTTTTAATTTATTTATTCCGACAAGTATTTCGTAATTTCAATATCTTGACTTGAGAAGAACTCTATTGTATTTGATGAATGACTTCGATGAAAAAGATGAAGTCGTGAGCGATTAATGTTCAGGAAACACTGACTAAATGTTTAAACTCCATCAAAGCGTGCCAGCAAGAGATGTCATTAAAACACCCTATGATGGCACCCACTGATTTTAAATCTTCTAATCGATTTTGAAAATGATGAAATATCAGTAAGCAAAAATTTATATTTAACTTTTTATTGCAATTCTCAAAAGCGAAGTATAAAACATTATTGTAAAAAATATTTAATTGAAAGTCTGATCTGCTCTAAGCTCTACGCTTCCCACTCGAAGTGGACGCTTTTGGCCACGATTATTTGACTTCAGTGAGACAGCAGTGAATTGTCCGTTTGAAGGGTACAGTGGTCGAGCTCGGCTGGCGTACGGGTTAGAATTTACGTGAATGCAAGGATTTGTTCCCGGGGCCAAGGGTGTCCCTGAGTCCACCCAGCTCCGAATGGGTGGGTCCCTGACACTAGTTAGGGGAAATAAAAATATATAAAAAAACACTTTTTAAAAACTAGTCTTATATTAGAAATGCACTAAAAAGTAGAAAATAAATTTAAAATTTGAAATTTATAGTCAGAAGAGACCTTTAGTTCCAAGTTTATGAAAATGTAAACGTTTAAAATGAGACAAGAACATTAAATCGTAGGTGAATTCGATTATCTCGTTGTTCGCCATGACTATAAGACTAGGGTGCTCAGTTTAAACTTAGTCTATCAATATCTAAGCTAGTAAGCATGTACGTATCGTGGCCCCTTAAGTTCAGTGCTCTTGTACGTATCTTGGCCCCTTAAGTTCAGTGTTTTTCTCTAGCAGAACGCTCCTGTTACGGCGTTCCGGCACCTTTTTTCCACATACTATTTGGTCTGAGAGGCGTCACTAGGGTTGGTGTCACCCTAGTGGCATCTGTTTTTCAAAAGCCTAAACATATATTTGTAGGCTCTGTGCTATAGCTAATTTAAGGAAAAATAATCTGGGAACCCTTGTTAAAACAGGAGTCTTCAAAACACATCTACCCAGCCCTATTCACATGAAAAGTTCTGTTCTGATGGTAATCATTAAACCCGCTCTTCGACGTTTCCCGTATTTGTATAGAGTCGTGTATGGGAACCACCTCACAGGGGGACTCTGCTTTATTCAAAATATTACACCATTTGTATTGGGTAGGCCAAAGTTTGAGGGAATGTGGTGGTATTAAGTGTTTGAAACGAACACAAAATAACTTTTGTAAATAAATTGTGGGCGTTGGGGGCAGTCTTATGAGCATTGAACTTTGTGCCAGATTTTTAAACATTTCTTTTTGGTCGCCAAAATATGCCTCTACCGTGAACAATGTAGAATCTACATTTGCTCATCAAAGGCGAATCATAACAGTATAGCATTGACGTGTATTTATCTGAGTGACAGGGCAGGTGCCTGAAAGAATTATTTTTATAAAAACGCGTGCCAAGTGCGTGAGAAAAAATTGACTGTACGCTTTAAAAAAAAAGTATGAATACATAGTGTGTGATGCTTTCAATTTAAAGAGAACAAACAACTACCCTAAAACCTTTAAAAAGTGCGCCAGGCACAACTGTCCTCATTCTTGGACTCAAAACACCAGTCTCTAGAACAACACTTAATGGCGACACTGTATCACAAAAACTGCTGCCCTTTAGGCGAATTTTTAAAAATCCAAAACTAAATGCCCTATTACTCTGTTTTATGGCAATCAACATTGTGTAGACATATCCTTCAACGTCTGTTAAGAAGAATGCGCTGGGTTGGTGGATGATTTAGTTTTAGGACATTTTGCACGCACGAGTCAGGTATGAGTCAGGTAATACTGCACGAGTCGGGTAATACTGCACGAGTCAGGTAATACTGCATGAGTCAGGTAATACTGCACGAGTCAGGTAATACTACATGAGTCAGGTAATACTGCACGAGTCAAGTAATACTGCACGAGTCAGGTAATACTGTATGAGTCAGGTAATACTGCACGAGTCGAGTAATACTGCACGAGTCAGGTAATACTGCACGAGTCAGGTAATACTGCACGAGTCAGGTAATACTGCATGAGTCAGGTAATACTGCACGAGTCGGGTAATACTGCACGAGTCAGGTAATACTGCACGAGTCGGGTAATACTGCACGAGTCAGGAAATACTGCACGAGTCAGGTAATACTGCACGAGTCGGGTAATACTGCACGAGTCAGGTAATACTGCACGAGTCAGGTAATACTTTCAAAAATTTGAAATTTGTAAAGCTATAATTAGCATAATGCGAACTGTTTCCCATTTTTAAATCCTTTATATTAACTCGTGGTGTCTGCGGCCGACCGACCGACCTTGCTTGCTTGCTTGCTTGTCGCCAAAACTTTTGATCGATTTTTAACCCACTTGCTCGCAAGATAGCGAGCTGAAATTTTGCAGGCAGTTTCGTACCGATGATAAAAACAATGTATCATAATTTCAGATCGATCGCATGTACCGTAATTAAATTATTGATTTTTTAGATTATTTTATTTATTCCTATGTATCATGCTATTTTTTGAGATAGAGCGTCGCGGTGCGTATTATTTTGAACAACCTTTCTGTCGCGCAATAAGGTGCGTATTTTATTGACAACTCTTTTTATAAACATATTCCTGATCGGTGCGCATTATATTAAACATGTTTTACGACACAACTGCAATTTTGTATTTCTGGATGGTCTGGCGCTGCGTATTATAATGAACATTCTTTTAGTTACTTCTCGTACATAAAGGATTTATAGTCAAAAACTTGGTTTTTTACAAGTTTTTCTTATTAAATCCTTTATATTAACTCGTGGTGTCTGCGGCCGACCGACCGACCGCCCTTGTCGCCAAAACTTTTGAGCGATTTTTAACCCACTTGCTCGTAAGCTAGCGAGCTGAAATTTTGCAGGCAGTTTTGTACTGATAAAAAAAAACAATTTTTAAAAATTTCAGATCGATCGCAGGTACCGTAATTAAATTATTGATTTTTTAGATTATTTTATTTATTCCTATGTATCATGCTATTTTTTGAGATAGAGCGTCGCGGTGCGTATTATATTGAACAACCTTTCTGTCGCGCAATAAGGTGCGTATTTTCTTGACAACTCTTTTTATAAACATATTCCTGATCGGTGCGCATTATATTAAACATGTTTTACGATACAACTGCAATTTTGTATTTCTGGATGGTCTGGCGCTGCGTATTATAATGAACATTCTTTTAATTACTTCTCGTACATAAAGGATTTATAGTCAAAAACTTGGTTTTTAAATCCTTTATATTAACTCGTGGTGTCTGCGGCCGACCGACCGACCGAACTTGTCGCCAAAACTTTTGATCGATTTTAACCCACTTGCTCGCAAGATAGCGAGCTGAAATTTTGCAGGCAGTTTTGTACCGATGATAAAAACAATGTATCAAAATTTCAGATCGATCGCATGTACCGTCATTAAATTATTGATTTTTTAGATTATTTTATTTATTCCTATGTATCATGCTATTTTTTGAGATAGAGCGTCGCGGTGCGTATTATATTGAACAACCTTTCTGTCGCGCAATAAGGTGCGTATTTTAATGACAGCTCTTTTTATAAACATATTCCTGATCGGTGCGCATTATATTAAACATGTTTTACGAAACAACTGCAATTTTGTATTTCTGGATGGTCTGGCGCTGCGTATTATAATGAACATTCTTTTAATTACTTCTCGTACATAAAAGATTTATAGTCAAAAACTTGGTTTTTACGGGTTTTTTAAAATCCTTTATATTAACTCGTGGTGTCTGCGGCCGACCGACCGACCTTGTCGCCAAAACTTTTGATCGATTTTTAACCCACTTGCTCGCAAGGTAGCGAGCTGAAATTTTGCAGGCAGTTTCGTACCGATGATAAAAACAATGTATCAAAATTTCAGAACGATCGCATGTACAGTAATTAAATTAAGAAAGGGGATAAATCAGACCCTGGTAATTACAGGCCTGTATCACTTACTAGTATCACCTGTAAATTACTAGAACACATAATATATAGTAGAATAGTTAACCACCTTGACAAATATAATGCCCTATGCCCACATCAACACGGCTTTAGAAAAAACAGATCATGTGAAACACAATTAATAGGTTTAATAGATGAACTATCAAAAGGCTTGGAAAAAAATGATCAAATAGATACAATATTACTAGACTTCTCAAAAGCATTTGACAAAGTTCACCACCTTAGTTTACTTAAAAAACTTAACTACTTTGGAATCTCAGGTTCCTTACATCACTGGATCCAAGACTTCCTTTTTGGCAGGGAGCAAACTGTAATAATTAATGGATCTAAATCTGCACCAATAAAGGTTAACTCAGGAGTTCCACAAGGAACTGTGCTAGGTCCCTTACTCTTTTTAATTTATATAATGATTTACCCAACAACATCTCAACAGGTACAAAAGTTAGGTTATTTGCTGATGATTGTATAATCTATAGAACAATTAAATCAGAACAAGATAGCAAAATTTTACAAAAATACTTAGATGAATTGATAAAATGGGAAACTAACTGGAGTTTGTCTTTCCACCCAGAAAAGTGTCAACTGTTAAGAGTAACAAAGAAAAAGAAACAAATAAATTCAAAATATTTCATTCATGGAAAAGAACTGACCCAGACTAAAGATGCAAAATACTTAGGAGTCATAATAAATGAGAAACTATCATGGAATCCCCATGTCAATGAAGTTATTAAAAAATCAAACAAAACCTTAGGCTTTATAAAAAGAAACTTTAACAAATGTAATAGATATATAAAACTAAAATGCTACCTCACTTTGGTGAGACCTGTACTAGAATATGCATCTTCTGTATGGGACCCATCCACCAAAGAAAACATTGATAAACTAGAACAAATTCAAAAAAGAGCTGCCAGATTCATTACTGAAGAATATTCGAAACTGACAAGAATAACACCATTAGTTAAATCATTAAACCTTGAAACACTAGAGGATCTAATTTAGAAATACAACACAAAGATAACTTAATACAACCCTCAGATAGACATAAGGATAAAAACACCTTTCTTATTCCGTATGCAAGAACAAACACATACAAGTTTTCCTTCTTCCCGTCCGGAATTCGGGCGTGGAATGGGTTGCCTGAAGAATCCAGGAAAACCAACACTTTATCAGCATTTAAATCTCTAATAAAAATGCAGGACTAAACACAAACCATAGATAAGCGTAGGACGCAATAATCTTCTGTATAGAAGGAGCGTCTGTAAACAGATAAGATAAGATAACCTCCGCTGCCTTGCGGCTACACTCGCTAACTGATAAAGGCTACGGCTAAGGGAGTAAACCCTGACAAAAAAAAACAGGAAATGGAGCACCTACAGACATAAAAGTTACGTACATTCCGGCAGCTCCTGCAACGCCAAGCTGCATCGACGCAAGTCGTTCCCTTGGTTACACCATTGACGTGGAGAGGGGGGGATATGCTGTTTGGGAAGCAGCTAATTCTCCATAATACCGGCCCAGACTTGCATCACATCTGGAGAGGACACTCCAGCGTAGCCGCAAGGTGTCGACAAAACACGGGAAGCAGCAGTTACCGGTTCTTAGCTAAAGCTCAATTGACGTAAAGCTAGGCGCCAGGGGCCGCTTCCGAAGGTGGGAGAGACTACTCAAGTCTCACTGGACAGCTACCGCCTGCCTCAAACTGGGCAGCCCCCAGTCAAATAGGTGATATCCCGTCATGGCCTGCCTTCTCCACTGGGTGCGTGGAGATTAGAGTTAGGAGAAAGGCCAAAACATTGGGAAGCACAGAACTCGTGTGCAAAAACTATTGTAAAGACTGTCACTCAAGAATAGGACTGCACATCCACACGAGGAAATGCAACCCAACCCAACGGTGATGCACCATCGTCTCACGAGACGGAAGGATGCCGATTATTATATCTGTATATAATATACATATATAATTATATATACATCAGGACGAATTCTTGATACCCCAAAAATATATATCA